>LUCH01001757.1:24400-48614 GCA_013368495.1 Paragonimus heterotremus
GACCACCAGAATTGAAGCATTAGGGAAATGAACAGCAGCGTGAAGTGTGAAATGCATGTGCTACGGTTCCAGCGCTGCCACACTTTGTCCGGTTAATGAGGGTGGCGAATTATGTAGCACGCCACCGCGATTCATGTAACCAAACATAGTCTACCGTGATAGGAAACTGGATATAAATGAAAAGAGCGGTTGTGATGGAAATTGTCGCAAATAGGAGAACGGATAAAACAAGTCACGTCAACTTCGGAAATAAAGGTGTATTACTATAAACCTGTAAGTAGAGTGAACGATAAATATGAAATAACAGGTCACAATTAAATGGCTGAGGCGATACGTCAGGGTTTCTAATATAGCTGTGCATTCCTAGTGTTAAACTAACATATTTTAACGTAGGAAAATTATGGGGTTCCTCCTAGCTGCCACCATCTGAATGAACCACAGCTACTTACACACCAAATGTTTAAGTGGTGACAGAGGAAACCATTCGCGGATGTGAAGAATCGTATATCTACCTTCAGCTAGACAGCAACTTACTCGGACGATATGCATTCTGCTAACTGCAATTGGGACATACTGCTGTGTCGAGATTTCAGGAAGTCCGGGATTCATAAATGTCAGACGTGAGCTCTAGAAACGTTTAGTATTAAAATAATTACAGCAAAAATTTAATTCCTATAGTGGCCAGTGACGAAATGTGTGGCTCAGAGTGCTTTCGGGCCATTTATGTGTATGGCGTGTATTTAAACCGCGGGCGCTGAACCATCTCGGTTGAAAAGCCACAGGATAATTTATCGTCTCCATACTTGAGGCCTATCGGTCATGTTGGATCCACTGGCAGATCCAGAGGATAGACTTCCCTGGCGGTATTTTGCAGGAAGTTAACCATGGGGTTAAATAATGATTCTGTTGAACATGAAAATTATAAAGTTGATACTATTTGGGAACTGTTTGTCAACTAACAGTAGAAATATATGGGCATAACCTGGGCTTCCGTTACATACCGGATTGTGACAGGAACATTACCTACGCAGCATCTGAGTTATAAAAGTTGCCGTCATATTAAAATGTTTACTTCTGAACTGAATCAGCTACACATTCCACGTTATACATGCAACCTTCTTCAGTAATTCCAGACTTGCTGTCGTAAGTAACCACTAGTTGGTTCTATCAGCCCGAATGTAAACACATTAGTTACATCATTGACATGTTTCTCGAGGCATAAGTTATTGAATATGAACCGTAACTGGGTTTCCGTGACATTAATTTAGGTCACACGAATGTCACGACCTCATGAGAAAACTACTCTGCTAGCTCACATTCGAAGCCACACGGCTATTTTATAATATCAGTGCGGCAACGTGACTGCTCCGTGTTAAATGCGGATTAATAGCTCTGGAGTTGTTTGCAGACAGCAGTTGGAGATGCAGAAAGGAGAGTGCGAAAGACATGGACAAAGACGTGGATTATCGGTGACGAATTAAATACAGTTGCATCCGAAGTTCTTTACTTATCGCGTGAGTGCATACATGATAAAATACTGATTGATGAACGACTCAATAAAGTTTAGTTATAATTGCTATGCGATCCGCCAGACTTCAGCCATTCCATTGATGATAATCATAATGTTTCTCGCTTCTATTGCCAAATCCCAAACTTGCTGAAGATTGTTCAGTCATAGAGATTCGTCGCAAGCAAGTGCATTTTACTAAATTCTAAATTTAACTCACAAGACTTATTTAATGGAAAACTAAAAAACACATCCATCATGCAGCGCGCAATGCAACATAAATGCGGAAACAGGAAGGATCGGTTGATTCCAAATTTGGAAGCTTGAGAAATCTTGCCAAAGAAGCCAACGATCTTGTGCAACTGGTAAATAGAATGTTACTAAGAGAATATAGCGGCTAACAGATTGCAACTATGAGATTTCAGAACTCTTAGCACAAGTGATTAACTCTACCGGTAGTTTGAATGAATCTCAAAGGTTTATGGTTCATGAGGCTGGTTTTTCGCAGCTGTAGCTCGGCTGAATTCGTACGAGAGTAGCAACGTGAACGATAGTGAGACATCATTCGTTCCACACCAAACACAAACAGAGTACCTTGAATGAATGCCCAGCAGGATTAGCTTGTCCATTACATTCACATTAAATATTCATCATGGAAGAAAACAAAATAATTTTTGTTAATCCCAGTTTGGAACCTGACGGCAAATACGCCGGAGTGAGTCTGCTAAACTCCGTTCAACTTCTGACATACACGCTAATTTGGACGTGGTGGATTCATATAATCTTGAAGCCCATCTCAATATAGGTTAGCCGGTGCACTCACAAAAAGAAGTCGGTCGTGTTTATTCCACGGGAGGAACGGTTGTACACGGAAATCAGATTTATTTCATTGTCAGGTGTTGTATAGCCATAATAATTGTGAGCCTCACAGCACTGGTTGGATGACAGAAATTACTTCAACCGCTGCTTGCGTTCCTCGAAAAGTGCAGTGATAGTTTTGTTGACTTAAACAACCCGTCTCAGTTGGAACTGATAAAATTGCCTAGACCACATCGTTTTATTTGCCATCTGTTTTGAACAAACAGTCGGATTCTCAATGCT
This sequence comes from Paragonimus heterotremus, assembly GCA_013368495.1. NCBI lineage: Eukaryota > Metazoa > Platyhelminthes > Trematoda > Plagiorchiida > Troglotrematidae > Paragonimus > Paragonimus heterotremus. The sequence goes on from LUCH01001757.1 coordinate 27,009, forward strand.
ATAAAACCTGTAGAGCGTATCAGCCAATCACACTTGATTGACTGTTTCTGACTAACCCTATATTACCAGATAAACGTAAATCCTCTACATCACACAGAAAAACAAAAAATCTAGTAGGATGATGATAAACTAGTCAATGTCAACAGTTGAGCACCAGACATGAAGTTCGTTTCACAGGTAGGGAACCTAAAGATGTTAAACGGCTTTCAACATAACAGCTTACAGTTATTGTATGTGTCTGAGGCTGCAGAAAACATTGAATATATAAACCTGTATCCGAGTAAGATTTGATAACCTGAACACTAGGTAATGTGGTAGCGAAAAATCAATATGGAATGTATGTTTTTCCGGATTTTCTCAATTAGTGTTGCTTTTACTATCTTATATTGGTAGTTGTGTGCTTGAATGGCTTGGTGGATGATTTCGAACCCGTTCCATAAACGTGTTAATCTCAGTGGTTTCAAAAAACAGATATTTTGAGTTCAGTAGTACACTATCGATTCAGGACTATTTTGATTTATCTCAGCACACTCGGATTGAACGCTTCCACCATTGAGGACGGCACACTTCCCTCGGGTACTTTGCTCCATAGGCACAGTGTAAGGCTTCAGACTCATAATTCAATTGCAAATTGTACTAACGCATTTCATTCAGGGAACCGAAATACACCAATGGCTGCTTGCCACTTGTGCAGATACATGCACCACGAATGCATGACAGGATACACTGATCTGGACAACGTGCTGCAATCGAAGATTGTCTAATCCTGATTCAATCGCGTTGTAGATCTAACGCACATATCTAGTACGAAGCGGAAGTGTTTTAGTTTTGTTCGAACATGTCTGGTAGATCAGTCAATCATTTCAGTTGCCATGGTATTTGGTCAGCCATGTTAACTGCCACACTAATAAATTCATGATAACGAAGGCCGATTAGCCGTAGTAATTCATCCTGTCATTAACATTTGACGCAGAACCTTTTGCATTGTCCAGTAGAAAACAGTGGCTAACAGGTTGACCGTTAAGCCTGAATAAAATGAAAAAAAGACATTTGAATGACTCTTGTGGGCGTATTTTCGGGTTCATTGTGTTTCATTAGAACATAGATGATTGCTTTCTGACCATTTTTGATTCGGCAGAGTATATTTGCACAACAAATGTAACTGCAATTTATAAGTACATGTTTCAATTGGATACAAATGGTGACTAAACTACCACGTGTATAGCAATGTTTAGAGCCCGTTTGCTATCAGAATCTTATCGTAATATATAGATTTTTTTGCCAAAGGACTCATATATTAATTTTCATCAAATTTTACTCACATTCACATATGGGATCTTGAGCTTACTTCCCGTCTTGTAAATTCAATCAGTCTCAGCGGTTTTCCATAAAAACTTCACCAGAGTCAACCCGTACCTTTTGAAGATGTTTCAGATGAAAACGAAATTCTTCTGAGCGGTATGCTCAGATGAAGTCAATTTTTCTGTTACCTTGCCACCGACCAGTCCGATAAGGTGAAACCGGCTGATACCAGCTTGTCTTGTTTATCATGAAGTTTTAAAAGCCAAAAAACATCAAATCTGAATTGCTTGTTTCAAAATAATCTATTTTTCTCAAACAATTGCTCATCCATGATTCTCGGAGTGTTTTTGAATATCAGGTATATATCATGCCAAAAGTTCTTACAGAACCGATTCCGAATTTTGTTTTCAATACATCTCAACACAATCTGCTCACAGACCACACAGTTTAACAGTTTCCAAAGTTTCTAAGACAAGTGATAGCAGTACTACTCTTTCAAGAAGACTGCTGAGAGAGTTACTTGTTAAGGGAGAACTCCCAGCTTGAGTAGTTAGTAATAGTAGATCAGTTCTAAATGAACTACTGGCAGCTTAGAGGAGACTCTAACGTAATCCGTAATATGCTTAGTAGAACAATCATCCAATATCCCGCCGCACGCTACAAAAAGCTTAGGGGTTATTCTCCTGAACTTAAATTTCCAATGACTAAGCAGACACAGATAGAACGTACTGCCAGCTTCTACCTGCTCGCTTCACAACTTTTCCTAATCCGGTGACCACGGCTGACTTAGCTGACTTATTCTGAACACTACTTAATCGACACATGGGTGAAAATGCGATGGTGCCGCAGTTATCCGTCCAGCTCCATGAAGTACTCCCACGCGAATCCATATACATATATAACTGAGCGCCCATTTACTGTGTTGAATGCCACTATGTGTTGTCATCGGTTATATGTCACTAAGCGGCTTCAGATTGTATGTGTTTTCACATCGAAGTTAAGTTTCTGCCTGCATTTCAAAGTATCCTTAAGTCGCGTCTATGAACCGTGCATAAGATTCCTCCTCTTCTTAACTGAAGAGAAAAACATCCGAATAAAATATTAACAAATGGTCACGGTTTTATTTTAGCGAAATAAAATTCACGATTCAACCATTCTATCTTCTAATTGTGAACACGTGTTTAGTTCATTGCTTGTTGTATTCCCGTACGCAGCGCACTTCGTCATAGTCCATGGTCTAATTGATCCGATGTAAAAGACAAAATCAATTTATACTAGTAAAAACCTGACTTGATTTATTCTACCAAAACCCCCATAATAACGGACTATTGGTGCGCCATTTTTATGGAGCAATAACTGTTTGAAAGACGGGTTTGTCAACGGTATACGAACAATTATCTCAAATTAGATGTTATCCTATTGGTTACTCTTAAATGATAATCATCAGGGGAAATTGATTAGCTGCTTGTTGTTGATCTCAAAACTAAAACGTCCCCGCCGTGGTCCCTTACCAATATGAGAGTTTTACAAAGTTTAAATAGGTGACCGTACATGAATGGGTGAACAGCTTTTTCGAACTGGTCAGGTCCCTCGACATCAAATGCGTCGGGGATTCAGCACAAGAATAGCAAGGAACGTTGGGACAGATGACTGAATACATGCGCATTCATCGCCTCATCTGTCGCAGTTCTTTTCCCACAGGCTGAACTATCCAGGTTGCGGTTCGCGGCTGCCTTACATAGTAGCTACCATCTACCAGTGCATTAGCAAACGCAGAAAGAGGGTACTGAGTTATACTAGACAGACCACAAAAGCCATCCATTACGTTGCTGTGTACCACTAAAATCAGCTTTTTGAAAGAGAAATATGTGTAGCTTAACAACAGTGGTTAAAATAATAAAGTTCACCCCACAGCTAAACAATGAAAATGGAAAAACAAATGAAGTGTAATTTTCGACGACATTTTGGTAAACTGCAGGTTTTAAGTTTGTGGACCTTTAACTAAGTTTTGGGTTCCGCTGTCAACTACCTGGTCACGAAAGACAGAACTTATACACAATGGTTATTCGATCCAACGTACTGCTGGGTACAGAGTAATTATTATGCATGTATTTGGCTTGACTGCAGTTCGTTGCTTATTGCACCTCCAGACCAGTATGTACTGCTTGTGCTCGTGATGACCTCATTTTCAAGCGGCAATTATGTAACTCTAAATGTTTCCTCACATGCTATTTGGTCTCCGCGTTATGAAGGTAGGGCTAAGAACGGGATAACACGTTATGTGTATAAGACTGGTTGATGTATTAATGAGTTCTCAAGGTGGTTGTTTTGAGGGTGAACAAGAGTACAACGGAAATAACTTAATCATAATGTAAATAAAAGTTTTGTTGATAAGTAGTATTATTGTGTATACAGTTATTTGGAAATGATCTTGTTGTAAGCTTGTACTGTCTCGTAACCAGTAGTAAGACAATTACATATACGTAGTGTGCATCTTGCCAGCTAAGCCAATAAAATAGACCAAGACTTTCCAATGTAAATTCTATCAACCACCAACCCAATGTACAATTTGTAGTTCAGAGTGTTATTATAGGGGACAGACTAGTGCAGCTGAATTATCACGGAAAGTGAATGCTAGAATTTGTCTACACGAAAATCACTTACACAGACTTGTGTGCCAGTCAGGACTCTTCTCCTATTGTTCAAATGTATGCTATGTAACACAATTACAAATCTACCCTCTAGCTTGTTCTACTTCTCTTCTTTTTGTAAAGGCCAGTAAAGCTGGTAACTGTCATCATTCGATGAGGTTTGCCCTCATTTCTAACAGTGGTGCCCCTTGTCAACCAGTTTTACTGACATCAATCTAGATTGTCATGAAGGTTGACGTCAGTAAACAAAATGCTGTCTTCTGTCTGATCAGCAGATCAACTGAAACAACAAGTGAGATTGATTGAACTGAGCGCTTATCTAGGTGAACTTAGTCAAAACTCTCATCCCAAAGTCGATTAGAAATGTTTCACCAGAAGAACCAGATTAGTATTTGAATTACTCATACATTGTACTGGCAGCAAAACCCACATTTCTACATTTTCCATCTCACTATGTTTCGAAAATATTCTCTCTTGTATCACCATCCGTGTTTTTAAGCTCAGTATTGCCTTAAAATCTCAAAAGCATTTCACTAGTACCTTTTCACACATTTATCTCTATCGTGTGTTTCACTCGGACAATTATAACGTATGGTGTACTAGGAGACAAGACTTTTGTTGTTCACTTCCATGTCATGCTCGTGTAATTATGCAGAAGTGGTAATGCTTTGATGAAGAGTGACATGTAAGCAGCAAAAGGTTTACAGACCACTGTATCAAAAGAAATTAAATAAACCGCACAATATAAATACCCATTATATTTGAAGGTGTGAATTTATTGCAGACTAAAAAGAGTTCTACAAATTATGCTATTTGCCGTCAATACAGTTCGTGCTTATTTGTTAGAAAGCCGTAAGAAACACAAGTAGGTTAAAGTTTGGCTGTTTACTTGCTAATTTCATCCAATACACCCTAATGAACGCAAACTGTGCTCATCAAAACCATACCGCCATGATACTCAACCAGGTGGAAAATATTCACTAAATGTAACTCAGTATTCGCGACTCAGTCACGGTAATCTTCGCTATGAGATATACGAACAAGTTGTAACTAATGCCGTCAATTAGCTCAGTAGGTTAGGTCTCTATGTGTATGTAGGTCCAATGATGTCCAAGTAATTGTGGATTTCTCGGTCATTGTTTAGGCGTCCTTTTTGAGTGGTTTCACTCATTCGATTATGCACCGCAATGTTTAATTTCGAGACGGTTGTTCAATCATCCTATTAGAGTAATGTTATCTTGCATGTTCATTTGTACATATATTTTGATTTGATGTCTTCTGTCATCTTGATAATATTTTGATCCAGACGGTTGTGGTGAGTAAGAAACCGTTCGTCCCAGCTTGAACCATATCGGAAAAGCCGTACGGGAACAGCTAGACAAAAAGTAGCTACATTCGTGGGCTACAGTGTTAGTTTTGTTAACCAAGAACAAGGATGACGCAAAGGCAGTTTATTCACTGGACCAACACATGGGTTAGGCGTTTATTTACTGCAGGCTCGTTGAGCTGTCTGAAGTCGGCACAAAATCCCGATTCACCACAGGGCTTCCTCACGAACAAGAGGGGAGAATTGAACGGGCTATCAGCCTCCTCAATGGTTTCCTCCTTCAGCCTTTCTTTCACTTGCCGCTTAATTTTCAACTGCAGGTATATTAAAGTTCTTCTGGGGCCTAGTGGTCGAATTGACTTTGGTGGGATGGATATTTAATGTCCAACCAGGTCATAATAGCCATGCGGGTCCTCGTTCGTAGTGAACAATTCTTGAAATTTGCGTATCACTTCATACAGTAACCGACTGTCACAACTTGATATTGCTCTGGGTGCATTCGCTTCAAGTTATTCAAGCTGGGTTTCGAGTTATCTCATTAAGTGAACCACCCCATATCTCGTAACGCATTTATCACGTTTTCAACTCAACCATGGCCTCAACGCGGTCAAGAAAATCCACTCCTAATATGGTTTGACGTGCGTCGGGGAATTTAACGAAAGGTTGTTTGACTACATGACCATCGATTCGGGCAACATATTTCACCAGGCCATTAACTTAGGGGGTAAACCCACCGACTGCTTGAACGACTGTCGTACGCGGGTGGATGATCTTTTTTTAGCCTCGGCCAAATCAATGAAATCGCCGTCCCAGTCTCAACAAAACAGCACTCTGAACTACCATTGATCTTTAACCTGGCCTAAACTGCCGTCTTATCAACTGCCGCTATTACCGGATCTTCCTTCCTAGACAAAAGACAATCGTTGAAACGTTTATTTAAGTATGGCTTTTTCTTGCCAAGTGGGCAAACTCTCCGCTACGTCAACGTCTTCCCTATCTCTAACAACCGTCGCTATTGAAATCCCCCTTCTTTGCATTCGAAGCCGATACTTATTGAACCGAACTTTTCACTACGTTTTAAACATCATTAAGTTCATTCGATGTGCTTGCCTCCAACTCGTTGGTTGTCGAGGAGTATTCTGCCAGCAACTGTCGAGCCGCACCAGCTAGTTGTTCCAACGTCAACGGAAGTGTTATGAGAACAACCCTGAGCTGATTCCTGACTGTTGACGGCATCCCATTCAAAAACTGATCTGTCGAAATACACTGTTCTCAGTCTTGGTACAAAGGTGGCAGGGCCCTTGACAAAGTTACATGTAGTGACACGGCGTAGACAGGAGCATCGCCTCCTGGTCCAGACCGGGCGTTCTTGAGCCGCTGCATTGCCTCCTGGTAGTCAGTAAGATTACCAAACTCGGCGGTCAACGCCTTCTTCGTGGGGCCTCTTAGCACCGCTCTCAGCACTGCGTTTGCCGGGCATTTGAGCAGCATTCGCAGAGTTGCCAGTTTCGCCAGGTAAGCCTAGACTCCAACCGTCTCCACCGCGTCCTCGAGGTACTCCAGGAAACTCTGGACGTCTCCCTCCTCAAACGGCTACAACTACGGGATTTTCATCCTTAAATCGTGGACACAGCGCTACTTTTTTGAGCCAAGAACGCGGACGACGCAAAGATTATTCATTCAGGCAACTAACACATGGGTTATGCTTTTCAACATGACAACAAGCAAAAACACTTATGTGCACACGGTATTGATCCCAGAAAATCACGTTTGCCACGGGCACCAATGCTTGGTTCCTGCATGCACCGAGAACCATTTCATGCCATGCTGCACTCTGATGATTCTTCTTGTAATTTTCCCGAGCTATTTCAATGTCAAAATCCATGTACCTGCCCCATAACTAACTAGTACAGATGTGACTAGTATAGTGCGATCGCCCGTCTTCAGTACGCTAGTATACAATGTGTTTTCGGTTAGTTGTGTATGTTAACGGTGGGTTTGCTAATCACTCGTATTTCAGGTTTTGCCAGTTAGCTTCATTCGGCCGCTTAAATGGAAATTTTTCTTGGTGAGTATTTTGTTGTGTGTTTCTTTTCGCATACTTACTAGACTGAATTGGACAGTGCGATGATTACACCGACAGGGTCACTTGCAGCCGGTGGGCCAGAAGGTAAACGATGAATGAATTGCAGATTCTGGTCCTCCATGGGTGGGATATGAATAAGGTTGCCTATTCAGTTTTGAAAAATTGCTATATTTCAAGTTCACTGCCTTCCACCCACTGCCTCACGGCGCAGGCATTTAGGCCAAGGGTAGATGTTGAGGGACCCAGTTGTTCTCTTATCCAATTCTTGTCGTTTTGTCTGTCTCATCTTAAATAGACAAGGATAATACGATATTGCATCGGTCGTTGTTCTGTTTATCATTCTCAACTGGGTGAATAGGCAAGAATACGCTACTGCTATTCTCTCTCTCAGTGACCTTTCTAACATAAATCCTGTTAAACACGTTCTTCGGAAAAATTCCAGTGATTCATCCCCAATATTTAACACGTTTGTAAGCGCAAAGCACTGCTAGTTGGGACGTGTTATGTACGTACACTCTTGGATCGATGCAACATCGGACTACCGGAACGCTGAACCACACTGATCGTCATAAGTCAGCACCAGTTCCTCATTCCCGAGTGATTCAAGGGATGTAGATCAAGATACGGTCCAGGAAGCAGGTGGCGGATACACTGTCCCTTTGATGTGCCACTCAGTAGACTGTACTCGGAAGCACGTTGTCTGTTTCACAGCAGCTCATTGCGTTAATTCCTTGACGGTAAGCGAACCACACAATATTTGATACCGAATCAGGTCTATGAGCCTGAGCTTTGGTCCGGAAATGAATAACAGCGAGAAGTATGAAATGCGTGCGCGACAGTCTGCGTACTGCTACAGTTGGTCTAGTCAGGTAGGGATGCCAGACGTATTGCACGTTAACGTGACTCATACAAACACATACTGCGATAGTAAAAGAAATATTGGTAGTGCAGTCGGATATGGTTTAGTTGTTTGAGGTAAATTTTCTTGAAAACCAAATAATCTTAAACTAGTCGAATGTGAACAGATAAGAATGGATACTTCAGATTGATGATTTACGTTAACATCAGAATAAAAGTGTACTACTTTAAACGTGTAAATTAGGTGAGGGTCAAGTATGACATTACAATTCATAATCAAAACGTCGGACAGTTGCTTCACGGTATTTCAACCACTTAAATTTCACGTATTGTAATTATATTGCTAAGATGTTTAAACAACGACTGAAACCACTTACAACAACGACTTTTTTAAGCTAAGAAGCGAGGGACCAATTCGGAGACATCATTAGTTAAGCAAAGCAAACTTTTCCCGCCACAAATTTGAAAAGAGAAGTCAACAGCAGTTTTTTGCACAATGTATCTCCCGAACACACTTCGCTATATCTCATCAGGTAAACATTGCAGTCTGTGGGTTTATATAGCAAAGTTCAATCGGTATAGTGATGCTAAACAACAAAATCAACAAAAAACAACACACATTTATTCACATCAGTTGCCAGGGCAATATCATACGAACAAGTCATTCTGTAAGCAGAGGGGTGGCTTCCATTTGCTAATTGTTACCGCCTCCACGAGTCGGAGAAACCTTCGATTTTTGTTGCGTAACGTATCCAAAACTTCATCTCCAGGTTCAATTGGGGTCGACAAATCAACATGGGTCGATCGATAACCCTGGTTCATTGTGATTTGTCACATTCTGACTTGAGCGCGGTATTGTGGTACTCTTGACCGTTTCACAAAACCGAACTGGAATGTGTTCATCGACCCGTTTACGTTATTGCTGTTCAATTCTTCCTATGTAAGTGGCCTGGTACTCACACGAGAATTCATGGATGACGTGAGATTTCGCGTTGAGCGATAGCAGTGGTGTTGGGATTCGGGTGACGGTGAACAGCATGACCAGTTGGGCTGCAGAGAACGTACGTTCCATAGCCGCCGTGAGACTGGTCTTTAACATAGTGACAATGTTATCACCTTTTTATAGCAAACGTGAGTAGATATTTAGTCTGGAGACTGCTGAACACACCGCAGCAGCCGGTTATTATTTGCTGAATTTCTCATCAAATGCCGATGAATAGCCATCTTCTTTAAGTGTGGTTCTCAACAATCACATAACTTTAGCCAATGTTTCTCTTGAACAGTTTCTTTTAGCACGATAGAATAAGAGTCGGTGGTCGGCGTTGTCGATGGCTCCAACGTCTGGGAAAACGACTTGTCTTAGAGGCTGACAGAGTTAAGGCTGACGCTTCAGAAATCTTGAAAGTGTCCAGGAGTAGATAGACGGTATAGTTTCCTGATCTTCATGAATTTTTTCGTTCACATTATGGTGTGGCCGAAGCTGATCGCGGTAGTACAACCAAGTGTCCCCCGCACCGGAAATCTCATAAAGCACCTTGTCCCTGCGCCTCGTTATCACACCTTCAACCCATTCTTTTTGATCGGATCGATAATCGCGGACGTAGACAGGCGGTCGGGTTGATAACAGAGCGTGTTCGTTTGAAGAAAATTATTCTTGTTCGAATTGCTTCGTCCGGATCATGCAGATCAGCGTGGTTCGCAATTTACGACCCATAAGATCTTCGGCAGGAGACTGTTTACTGTCCAGCAACTCGTTGGGTTTTGCCATATAAACAAACAGGAATTGCTGTGAGCTTTCTGTAGACGTCCCCTCTCCACGCGATTTGAGAAGGGCCCGTTTCCGTGTATCGACGAAGCGTTCTGCTTGCCCATTATACTGCGGATACTATGGAGGCTACCGAACGTGTTCAATAGCGTTACGTTGACAAAATTTTCCGAAATGACCGGAAGTGAATTATGTTCCGTTGACGAACACAGTGGCTTATGGGAGCACATCCTGAATAAACAGCCATTGAAGAGCGTTGTTATTAGTGGTCGCCGTTGGTGAAGTCAGTGGTACGACCTTACGCCATCTGGAAAATGCGTCGACCAAGGCGAGATAAGATATTCCGTTTACTGAACAGACGAAATCGACGTGAACTCTCGACCGTGGACACTCCGGTGGAGGTCATGGAATCGGCCTCTTGCGGGTTGGGTTTCAAGCAGCTTGCTGACAACTGGAACAATGTTTGACCACGTCCTCAATTTGACGATCCATGTCAGGCCAGTAAGCGTAGCTTCGACCGATCGTTTTCATTTGGCTGGTGTCTGGATGGTCCATATGGAACTGGCAGAGAACCAGCGGACGAAGGCTGGCTGGAATCACGTTACGATCTACACACATCAAGCGGTCTCCAATCTTCTTACAAATTCGTGATGAGCCGGCGGACTTGGAAGTACTAGAAAGTTTGGCAGAGGACTCGATTTTCCCGTGTGACCTGCTTACTGTCCGGAAGGGAGCGGACGGCATCGGATAACTGTCAGATGGTGTCTGGCTAAATAGAAACTGTGGCGATCACCGCATTTTCTTCCGTTGGTCGACGTTCGCTGATGAGGCGGAAGAGAGCATCGGCTTGCCCAGAATCCTTTGTCTTTTGATGCTTGATCCGAAAGTCATAGCCGACCAAAATGATGGTCCAGTGTTTAAGTCGGTTGGCGGAATGCACCAGTATGTCCTATTTTGAACCGAAGGTTGACAGCACTGGCTTGAGACCGGTTACTAGGATGGACGACCAACCACAGATCAGCTTGTGGAACCGTTTCACTGCAAACACCGATAACAGGACCTCTTTTTCTATCCGACAATAGTTCCTCTCAGTAGCTGTAAATGTTCTTGATGCATGCATGATGGCTTTTTCCACTCCGTCGGAAAATATATAGAAGACGACAGTGCCAACACGGTAATTGGAAGCATGAGCTACCATGACGATTGGTAGCTTGGGGTTATATTGGGTCAGGAGCAGGTTGGAGCCGAGCATTGATTTCAGCTAATCGAATACGGCTTCACAATCAGAAAAACAGTGCTAGATGCATCTCTCCACAGCAAACAAATGAACGGAACGCGAACGTTATGTAATAAGAACAGAAATACTCCGTAGTAGCTGATCAACCCAAGGAATGAACGAAATGATGGGGCATTCATGGATGACGGCATACGTTAAACAGCCCAGTTGTTCTCAGAGTCTGAATGTCGATCGGCTGCATCGAAAACGAAGCCCAGGTATTTGATGGATTAAGGAAAGAAGTGGTATTTCTCCGGTCAGAAATGAAAACCGTATTCCCGGATACGCTCCAGTACAACACGAATTCGATTTTGTAACTCGTCTGGGGTGGGTCCGACCAACAGGATGTCGTCCAAGTATGCAGTTACTTCAGAGAGGCCAGTGAGAAGCGTATCCTTTACCTATTGGAGAATCGCAGTAGCCGTCTTGGTACCAAACGGGGGTCTGGTGTATTGAAATAGCCCGCGGTGGGCGTTCATAGTGATCGAATCACATGACTCGGGTACAGTCTCGATTTGTAGATAAGCGTCAGCGAGATCAAGTTTGGCGAAACAAGTTCCGTCATTAAGAGTTGTGTGCAAATCTTCTGGTATAGGAGGTGGATAGCAGTTCGATTTCAAGGCAGAATTGAGCCAAGTTGAGAAATCGGCATAGGTACAAATCTAGTCATTGGCCTTTTTGATTACGTCAATTGGAGTGGCTCAAGCAGAATACGACACAGGAATGGGGACGCCCTGTTCCTCAAGGCGTTTGAGCTCTGCGTGCCAAAGCTGAGTACGATACCGGTCTTTTCTGATGGAAGACCGGTTGAGCTCTTGGAGATAGACTCAGGATTGCTTGAGACTGACAGCAGCGTCCCAGACCTTCCTAAAACACTGGCGCAAACTGTTGTATGACTTCAGTTGTTGCATTGCGTGAGGAGGTAGGGGACCGCACCTGGTTGCATATTATTGGAATTGAAAAATCAAGCAGGCCAATTAATTTTATCCAATCGATCAAGGGCACATTGAAATTCGAACCAGAAACGATGCAGAAACCGTTAAAAGTTGTGCTTCGGAATGAGACACAACACTGCAATTGGCCAGTAAACTGTAAAAGGCTGCCACAAGAGCTGGTGGTGGATTGGGACATCCGTCGAATTGGAGGTCGGCCAAGTACCCGCCACAAATTCTCCGACGCAGTGTCCAACTTCAGCCGAACTGGGAAGCTATTCACGATGACTGAAACGAATTTCACTCGACCGGGAATGTTGACTTGGAAAGTGATCAACAGGCTCAGACATCTGCCAACCGGTTTGGATCTGAGCCTTTATTTGAACTTGAGGTTGTACACTGATATGAGTGGAATTACAACCTCTGTCAACATCCTATGAGATGCTGTTTCTGAGGTTCTACAGAAAGTATTACTTCGTGGGGCTGGTAACAGCTAGCCAGGACATGGGAAGAACACACTTTTGTTATAAGGTACTAGAAGAATTGAACGTACTGAAAACGATTAGGATTAAGTGGGGAAAAGTGAAATTAATAAAGAGACTGATGAGTAATAGGTGATTTTGATTTTCATATAGATTGAACATCACCTGCAATCGATCGCAGCTGTCCTATTCCCATAGACTTTCCAGCCGGCTCCTTTCGAAAAGAAGCACTAGACTCGAGTTTCGCTCTCATTAGAGCTCGTCAGTAGTGCATATCAACACCACTGCCGTGAGTTGAACCACGGCCACTGTGTTCATGAGCAGGCAACCGTGTTTACTTCTGTGCCATTGACCACACTAGAAGCACGACCGAATTATTATACGTGAACGTTCAACCACCTTCGCTTGTGAGTAATGATCAGGTTGCCCGATCGCCTCGAGCGGAGGAGACACAGTTACTGTCTGTTAACTCCAATCGATGACCACTCGACTAGGACGTCTCTCCAAGTTGGGGTCACAGAATTCATTGACTTGTTGAGCGGTATTTGAATACGGATGAGTAGTAGTGGCGATGGTATGCACTACTGACGAGCTCTAATGAGAGCGAAACTCGAGTCTAGTGCTTCTTTTCGAAATGGGCTGACTGGAAAGTCTATGGGAATGCGACAGCTGCGATTAATTGTGAGTGATGTTCACTCTTTATGATAAGATAGAGACGTTTATGACTGCCCGACTATCTGTGGCCATGTAGAGGTCATCAGGCTTTTCACTAAACATTAATACTTAAAGCTGAATGTTGCAAGCATTTGAATAAAGCTTTACTTTCACTTACAACATGGCTGTTTGTTTGCAAGTTGTTTGAGTTTAGGCAGATGTTTTTATTAGTTGTATCCCGTCGTCAGCATTTTCGTCCACGAATCCTGTTTGTTGATGTTGCTGTTCAGACAGCAAGATCAGCATGGTAATAAATAAGTGTGAATGTGACGAAAAACTAGGCAGTTCGTTAGGAAAAAAGAATCAGCCTCTGCTTCTCAGGAGCGAGGTAGGACGTATTGGACTTTCACTTCCTTCGCTTGCATGTCAGCCATGAAACTATTTACTACTTGAAGGTTGTTGATGCAGGTTAAGAACAGCACATTAGTGGGAACGTTAACGAGTTTGAGTTTACCGTCCTCCAAGCTAACTTAAATCGACCCAGAACAGATTAAGTGACAATTCAGGGCCCTCGGACAGCTGCTAGTCTGAATACATATACAAACAAGGAACAAAAAGTGTAGCAAGGTGTTCAGTGGTAACAGGAGTACAACTTTCTACGTTTCATTTTACGTTACACGCGTTTGGGAAAATTCTCGTTGTATTTAATTTGTTTAGAAAGTAATTTGTCTAGTGACAGCAAAAGGCGTTCACGGCAGGTATGACAACATTCGTTACTGCCTGCTGTTTGCGGCTGCACTCTTCGGTGGTTATAGCTGTTCACGCGGCGTCTGCTGGATCGCAGCTTGGATGCTAGACAGAGCCATCCCTAACCAAACTTGATGTTAGTGAAGTTTCAGACTGTCTGTTGTGCCGTTTTTCATTTCACACATGAAGAACGCAGTTGGGCGCGATATGGCTGACGATGAGTAGGTATGTATATGACGTTTCAGCGCCAATTAAACGGATAAAGTGAAGCTGATGAGCGCAGATAGTGACGATTTTCAGCATAAGTCGTCATGTTATTGGTCAATTGGAGTTGCCACTACACACAGACTAGGAATCGAAAACTGAAACGGTTAGACACTGAATCTAGCTCTCCGTCTATTCGAAACTTGTATGCTGCAGGTTAACTATGCTACTTTTGTGGCAGTGCACCGCAGTTGACTTTATCAAAATGTTTATTTAGCATGTTTATTTACCATATAACCTGTTGAGGGAGAAGACCATTACGCATTTAACTGATCGGAAGAAAAATTGTGTGCGACAACCATATGGCGTTTATAGAAATATGCTGACTGTGGGTCTGCCTGTTTGTCTGCAGGATAATGTAGTACAAGGGTTCATAAATTTCTGGCGGGTGTCCGGGTACCGTGCCACTGAGTAGATGGCTGTTCGCAGTCGTTTATATCTTGTAATTGGAGGTATTCACGTAAACTTCAACGGATAGTAGTATTTTCTTGGGAAAAGCGTTTAGTTCTAGATATTTTCAAAAGATACGTTCTTTTGTGTTCACCGCTGTTCGGCGTGCGAGAGTCGCAATACTAGACGGTAGGCTGAATGAGGCTGGATGCAGAACGTCGTTCAAATGACTGTCAGTTAACTGAGTTCGCAGCTTGCTCCTTATAGTTTTTTGTTCTGGAATGTGTTCACAGTCAATTCCGGACATCGACACCGCTATCTGCAAGTACCATATTTACGTAAATTCTACACTAAAAAGGATTTTCTGTAAAATTCTGGTGGTATCACACGATTCATGTGCAGTTTTGATGGCAGTAGGTCACTACAGTCTCTGCGTTCCGTTCGCACATTTTCTTTGGTGGTGACAATTGTTGACTTAAATCGGCCACAGAAAGACCGGATAATGACGGGATGTGGCTTCTTATGCCTCTGGATAAACCATTGAGTTAAACTGCACTCATGGCATGCCGGATAACTGATAGAGGCCTGACAAACGACAATCTTCTGGCCATCCAGCTTGATGATTACAAGAAGACGCATCTTTATTCGAAAAGGTGGTACTAGTTACAGCCCACTGTCATCCACTCGCTATCTTGCTGTACAGGCGTTCAAACTTTTCAAGGATTTAATTGAGAACTGTAATCCTTCTGTATTGTTCTGGGAGTCCTTGTAGTATTTTGGCACACACACAACTGCATACCGCATACTACGTTGGTCTCGCTGTATTGTAAACTAAAACGCTCTATCTACTGTGTACAGCAGAGTGGCTAGGCAAAAACATGTTAATACTGAGTTCTCCCCACTTATCCCTCTATGCACTGTGTTTGGTGATTAGTCTCCGTATCCCACAGCGGATAGGTAGCTTTGATGACACTGTACCGGTAAGTCCCATTTCCTACCACCTAACTTCCGGTTCTGATTATTCTTTCCTTATGCCTAGAATGCTATTCCTGATGATTTAACGTGTGTTTTCTGAAGCAGCTGGATCGATAGGCTGCTTTCGCACGGACGGTAGATTGAGTTAACTACTGCTGCACTTCAGGGACTAGATTTCAGGTCGGCAGTTGAAGTCTATAACTGATGGCAGCCCTACCTTCTACACGATTTTAGTTTTATGATCAGACCTCTCCGATAGCGCCGTTGTCAGTCAGGCTAATGTAGGCATGAGCTTCGACAGAATTGATGCAGCTGTGTTGCTCGCCTGTATTTCTACCAGAGGTGGGTCCCGTGCCATCTGCTTAGCAGGTTTTACGAATACTTGCTATAGAACCTAATTTCCCGGTAATCTTTTTCTTGTGCGGGTTTATGTTCCAACTGACTATTTTACATTGCGGTCAAGAATGCCTTCTACCATGGTGTAGGTGCTCTTCTTAGGGCGACATATAGTTTTATATAGTCACTATTTTCTACTCCCAGAATGGTTACCGTGTGAGACCGATTATCGTTTAGTTAGGAAGTTTGGACTGACATCACATTGGTCGGATTATAGTTGGCAGTTGCTGCAACTTCACGTCGTTATTTTTACTTGGCAATCATCTTCACGGAATCCGGCCTGATATGAAGTAAGCCAGATAGCCGTTAATTATCGGCTTTTTGGCCTCATTAATGATCGTCGTTTTGGTCGGATCGCATACTTGACTTTATACCACGCGTTGGCATGTTGTTACTTTAGTCTTAAGTTGGTTGGGCAACAACCCCGCCGATCTCATCGGCTGGCTCTTAGGAATCTTGATGTACCGTCAGAATACCGTGTGTCTGACTTATGCTACTTTCACGGTATGGTGTTCAGGTTTGTGTACTGCATCGATCTAGTGGGCTATATTGGTTAATGCTTTGGTCCTTCCAGAGACACCTGTGTTAGACAGACCAAAGTATGGCAATTGGGCAAAGGACATTCGCACACACATGGTTGTATGTCGCATTACCAACCACGTAGGAGTGCCTAGCTAATGAGGCATCTTGCTAGCATGTTGAAAAAACAATTTTGATCGTTGTGGCGATGGTATTTTCCGAATATTGAAGAAAGTTAGAAAATGTACCCACAGAAACAGAGCACTCCGATCGTCCAGTGGCTGACCTTGACCGCGGGAGCACTATCCGTTTCAATCGAAAAAGCTTCGAGATCATTGAAAAACCTCATGTAGCTTCGAGCTGATCGTGTGCACATAACAGTGTTCAGAACCAGACATCGATGTCTTATTCAATAGGCCGTTGGGATAGATATGCCTCTTATTGCTAAGTAAACCGGACGGTTTTATCATTAGCTGCGAGTTCGGCCCCCGAAGAAAGCCCAATCTCCTGTTGTCACACAAGTCGGACTTTTAAATCACAGACTCGAGATGGGGTCTTTCAAATCAACCCTGGGGCATGAATGGCCGGAAAGAGTTAGAAGTTATCATTGCTCTGATATACTAATCCACTTATTTCCATTTTCTTTCCTCTTGTGCTAATAATTTTCCTTTTTTCAAACCAAGTCAACTGGTAAGCGTTGGCGCTTCTATTACCCACACTGTCCAGCATATAGGTTAGTAAGCTACTCCGACAAATAGTTCCTCGAGTCTGAAAGTGGATGTGTTGTGCGCCTAAAACTCACCTTTGTGAGCTTGAATTCGCTCCTGAATGACGTTGTGTTTTGGCGGCTATTTTCTAGGGTCACTGTAAACGACTAAGTCGAATCCTGCAGTAAAGCTGGAGCAGAGATATCTGTGCGCATTATAGTGCATAGGACTGCTTGATCGACTAATACTGAATGGGCGCCCGTGAGCTATCAGACTCAGCACTTCGGTCAAAGTCGGTTGCCACAGGTCAGAAGGACGTTGGGTATTTGTGATATTCGCATTTGATCTGATACTCAGTGGTTCATATATTGTCAACAACGCCTTCTACGATGATTCCTTTGACTTTCTGTGACAAACGAAACACCCGGATATCGTAATGCTTGCTAGTGATGAGAACGCACAGTTCGGCCGTCTCGCCCAAGAAGCGACACGGCTGGGTGGTATGTTGGGTATAAGTGCTCGATGCATTGAAAATAGCGATCAGTTGTCACAAGTATGCACATCTCACGGATTTTGTATATCGAGCAGCGCATTTCAGCACAAACAGAGGCAGTGCCACGTGGACACCACCCTGTGCAACTTGAACATAGCGCTCTCGGCTATCGGTGGCGCCACTCCACTAAATATTGTTTCATTTTGGAGTAACCGCCAAGATTCGGATCACGTTGTCGTCCTCGTTCACATTGTTTCATGGTTTTTCTGGTGATTGTGCGCTCGTAAGCGTAGTGTGCGGCTGGAAATTGGGCGACGAGGATTCAACGAAACACCTATCAGACGGCACTGACAGCTAAGCTGTCTCGGTACCAACATTGAGTTGATTCAAATGAACATTGAGGAGGAGTTTCAACGGCTGTGCACACTTCTTACGAAGGGGTCTATTCCAAGGGAGGACTGCAGATATGACAGAAACGGTTTTCTGCTGATTCACTACAACTTATGACCAAGCATCCAATGTTTATTTAGCCCACGAACCGCTGTACCGCGCGCAATGGTATGGACCTCGTGAATAACTTGTGCGATTTGAATTTGGCACCTATTATGATCTTCGGGGCTAGAGCTGCTAAGCTTACATTTCAGACTAGTTTGGTATTTATGATTTGCCGACTGCCGTCCAGCTTCTCAGCAACTATGTAGTCGGTGAAAATGAAAACGGCAATGTACCAACGCATAAACTAAATCTGAGTATGTCATCATCATCATCCTAGACAGTTGTGATCTATGATTAGGTCTGATTTGGAGAAAGAGGGTTACAAGCATAACACTGACGTGCGAGATGTCTAATACTAGTGCTGGTTGAAGATGGCCCATGCTTGATGCACACTTATAGCAGCCGTCCATCATGTGATCTCAGTAAAACTCTTAGAGCTGTTAGAGTTCAGGTGGAACATTCCTCATAGCAGTTCGTATGATAAGTCTATGAAGAATGCTGTTAGGAGGCGCAAGCGTGAAGTCACCGTTGGTCATGAGATTAGGCCACCGGGAAAGGTTAATGGGATGGAAAACGCTTTTGCTTTAAGAAATACTGATAGACTCTTCAAGTTATCGATACTATTCGTCCTGAGCGTCCGTCTGTCGGTGAAGCTATCAACGTGGTTGAGGATGTACTCATTCACAATCAGCCCAGAAATTTACGGCGTTGGAGGTAACTTGTTGAGGGTGATTTTCATTGGCCCCTTGCTGCTACTGAGTTACGGCCACTACCCAACAATGTCATACCGTGGTCAGTAGATATAGAACCCGCCACGACAACTGAGGTCCGCAGTTGTGATTTTGCTTTCACACACAGTAAGGCAGCTGACCCAGACGATCTTGAAACAACACTTCTCAGAGTTGATAGAAGGCGTTAGTAGAGGTCGTGAACCAATTGTTCCAGTCTGTGGGTCAACGGAGAACATTCCTCTCTGCTGGGGCGAACGATGCACTTTCCCACGTTCATGAGAGAAGTCCGAAGCTTTCGTGAAAATCTTACGGGGTTAGCTCAACCCCAATCATTGCCCAGATTCTGGCATCCACCACATTTTGTCGATTCACTGCAATCAGGATGCAAGCATTTGGGACAGTAGACAAGGTTCTGTTCTGTACAAGAGTTTATTAATGAAACATTCACTTTTTGTCTAGTTCTAGAGCAGCGTCTTACGTATCGTCGACCGACACTTGTTTCTCGATTATAAAAATGCAATGGGTTTAGTGAGTCGGTCCTCACTCTTAGGTTGCTTGAATGCAAAGGTTCGTCAAACACTCACGTGCACATCCATCCATCGGCTCAGGTGACCTACCTGACAGTTTCAACACCGAGGTTGATCTAGTCAAGATTTCCCATTTTCTCCATTTTTGTTTGGTTTCATCCCAGACGGTTAATATGGGGATGCTTATAGCACTCAAAAGACCTTCTTGGACTGCCTCCCTAGGGGAAAATTGACCGATCTTACTTGTGACGATAACATGTTGCTGGTTGACAGTTTTTGAGTGAGACGGACAGTGTCAGGCACTACATCCCGCTTTGCTACACATCTGAGGATATGCTTTTCAACCTTACATTACAAAGCGCTCCTGCAGAACTGTTGTGATTACACAGTTTTAATATTGTGGAATGATTTTGTGGGAGTCGTCCGATTTGTGAATCCCTGGAGATATATCAAATGAAATAGGTACTCTTATCTCTCTCTCCCTTTCTCGCCAATCTAGGACGTTTTACAACAGCCGGATATCTTACTGACACTCAAAGCTTATGTGTATAAGGTGAATGTGAGAACCGCGCCACTGTATGGCTGTGAAACATTGTTACTCATGGCAAAAGACTTCAGTCGCCTTCAAGCGTTTGGCCGTGCATTTCCGCGTTCACTTGTTCGTATGATATGATGCCAATGAGTAAGCAACAATGAATAAGTAGCGAGTATCTGGTTAATACCTGTCAACCGAATTCATTCACTTAGTCTCTGAGCCCTTATGGACTTACTTCATTAAGCTACGTACCAAGGGTATCACCTAATAATCTGTAACACAGAACGAGTTGCCGAGGCCACGGCCGACTGGCGCATGGTGCGAAATAGTCACTTGGGACTTGGCAGTGAGAAATGAGGTCAGTTATCCAGGGGTTACTCATTGTTGGTGGGTTTCGTTTCTTGAGTTAGAGCGGTCATCACTCACAGAGTCAGTGGCTAGAGTCGTTAAGAAAGATGACAGATGATTTGGTTCGGTGGCTTGACAACCGTCTTTGTTTGAATGACTCGTCTGTGTGTTGATTGCAATTAGTAAGGCGGGACAGAGAATCGCGGGAAAGCTTGCTGTAACTTATAGGTCGGCCGTTTGTTTAATAAGTGTGTGAGCCTGGATAGTGAATTGTTTAGTTCAGACATGGATACTTTTAATAATTAGGTGTGCTTGTTTAACACACTCGTGCGTCTCGTCAATTTTGAAGTTACCTGGACCTGGATCAATCTGTTCAGTGGAATGTTTCATTGCCATCGAGAAACCTGTTAATTATAAGCCGATGGTAGGTATGGTGCCGCCTCAGGATTTATCGTGACCTAAATATAAAACCTTCACATTATCATCCCAGTTGCAGCGTTGTTTCCCCCCTGTTATCCGCCTGTCGCACTACAGTGTGTCGACAGAGTGTACTGGGTGGCAGGACTAGTTATGAAGGGGTCATGCTAATTCCCCAAAGGCCTCTGCGAGAGCCTTCTACTTCCCTCTTGAATATGAGAACTATCATCGAGTAATGACATTACAACTGGGCGTTTCTTGTCGGTCACAATAGTTGAAGCAACCGCATCAAAATATCCGCTAGCGTTACGCTATTCTCTACGAAAGGGTGTCACGAGGTCATTTAGGTCAGCAGCCGTGTTACGTTTGTGGGCCGTAATTACACAACAGTGAGTCTTTAAATATTTCGTAATTCCATGCTCATGATGACTGTGTGGTAGAAACAGGTCTGTGCCAAGAGTGGGAGTTGAGAATTGTTTAAGAGCTGAATTAGAAAGGATGACTCATAATGCTTCTCGATGCCTATTGTCAAACCGACACTCCATGACCCTTTTTTGTCTTTGTTTGGGTTCATCAATTAGAGATAATCTGAATGAGGGATCTAGCCGGTTACCTTTCGCCTTACAGAACAACATTCGTATGCACTAAATCACAGGCAATGTTGCTGTCTTATTCAGAACCGGGTGTGACCGAGCAACGCTTATTTATATGGTTAATCGACGTGACATT
>LUCH01001757.1:50575-64668 GCA_013368495.1 Paragonimus heterotremus
AGCCTTCCCTGCGTTACATTGCAGTACTGGAAACAGGGACATGGAGAGGCACACATTTGTGACCCTCAGCCTCATATCAGGACGTTCTGTTCGGGCTGTTAACATTCTCATAGCTGTCTCCTTTCCGAAGGAGACTACAGAGTTAGACACCAAATCCACTACCATGATACCTGAATATTTGCTGCTTGTGAAAGCTGCATGAATCGTTTTATTGGCTGCACCTGAACTGCTGTCTATTGAGGTGTGTCCTGATATACTGAACATTGTGCTTTTCTGATATGCGCAAGCACACTTTAATTAATTTACCACGTTTGGTAACGTTCAAGCATCTGTTCTCTAGGATCTAGTCGAGATAATGTTCACCGGTTTCCAAACTCAGTGCACCCACTTCTCCGGACTGATCACAATGTTCAGATTACGCGTCAGCAGAGGCTACGGATAAAATCCTGCTAATCGGCAGTCACCTTGACGTAATACCGACTAAGTATTGAAATCGCATGTTTACATCTCAAAGACGCAGAACACATCTTGATCAAGATTTGAGTGAGCATTTGCCAGGGTAGCTTGTTGACTCATTTGCCAGAAAATGCAGATGGTAAAAGCGCAAACGCTTACCAGTTGTCTTGGCTTTAGAAAACAGTTCGTATCTAAAACTACAGGAGAGGTAAAAAATTGCAACGCAGATTTAAACAAGAAAGTGGTCATGAATGAATAGTGTGCTTTTTTTGAGGAACTTCTGATGCCTCTAAGTGACTCACGCTATGAAATGAGTTGCTTGGATAAACTTTACCCAAAGTCCCTAACCCAAAGATTTAGCCTGAGGGATAGCAGTTAGCTGCGTTCAAAACAACAGGTTAACGGTGCCTATTGTTCACTAAGACATCACGGTATGGTGTGGATAAGTGGAAATGAATGGCGTTCTTCTGTGTTCTAATACTGACAGCCTACATCACGAATTGATGTACACAAAAACGTCTGGACGATCGTGACACTTGCCTAGACATTAAACAAGCTAAAAATAATGATAACCTAGTATACAGTTAAATTTGTGCATCTTCTTCGATGTTTTTCGGGTGGTGTTTTGTTGTCAAGCTATATGTCACTGCTGATTAGTGAATGAACTTGGTATGGTTGTTTCCTATCATGCCGCGGAATATGTAAGGCCTGTCGGTGTATGACGTCATGGTGAAGCCGTTGTATGCTGTTTCGCTACTTGACCTCTCATGATCCACTGGTCTTTCAGCTGAAGTCAATTGTAGATTAGTAGGTCTCTCCACCTTGGAGTAATTGATGTTTTAACCGTGTATTTCATGAGGACTGAAATTAATTTAGCTTAATGTATCTCTTTTTGGCTACTGTATTATTCTATGAAACTGTTCAAGTCCAGCGGTCTGACGGACGACGAAGCTACTTACACGACCATAGGTGTTGGGGGTGTTCTACTGGTGGTCACTGTTGCTTCCGTGTTTTTGATTGACCGTTGGGGTCGCAGGTTGCTACTTATCGGAGGAATCGTGGATGCTATTTGTTGCCTCATTGTGTTCACCGTGTGCATGGTCATCAAACAAGTGGCTAACGTGAATTGGCCAGTCTACGTAGCCATTCTGTCATCCTATGTTTTCGTCTTTGGATTCGCTATCGGACCAGGTTAGTGAATGAAACACGGATTCTATGGGTTGATCTACACTGGCGTGATCGAACTGTTGACCAAGCGACGATGATCGCTTGTAGTTAAATGCGTTAAGAATGTCTAAGAATCGCAGTTGCTAACCCTTTTGAGATACGTTTGATGCAATGGAGATTTTCCAACTCTAAAACGTCTTGTGAACAGCCGGTAACAGACATTAGTGCCAGTTGTACGTCGGTCATTCTTAATGTACTGGCGGACAATGTGTGCACCATTACACGGTAGATGGAAACGAAATGAACAGAAATTCGAACAGAAAAGCCGCAAATTCACACTATTGCTGTTAAGGTATTCCCATTCGATGTCTTTTTATACGTCGGTTGAGTCTCCCTGGAGAGATGCAATAGAGCGTCTTGTACTATAATGTTTCGCCTCCGTATACACGCCAACTATTTCTTGGTCCTGGATCGTACCCATGGTATCGTGATGCTATTTCCGAGGTTCGTACGCCCAAGGTTTTCCCAACCTCATATTAACACAGACCGGAAGTCATGGTGAGAAAACGGTGAATCTGCAAACAAACTATTTATTCATTTACTCACGGTTCATAAGCGGACTTCAACGCAACGATTAAGGGCGCTAGGGAACTAGATGTTAGATAATCTTGAGCACAATCACACGGCAGCCGACAGAGAGGACGAATGTCGACGGAAATCCCAGTCATCCTTCAGAACTCAAACAAGCGTCATACTGGCTGAGCAGCCGTCCCAACGGTATTAGCTAAAACATTGTAATCCTAGTAAATGTTGCCTACAATAGTACAGATGGCGCGGATTCATTATACAGCTTCAAGTAAAACTGCGACACCTACGCCAACACACTAACTTTGATGTTCATAGTTTGTAGTGAATTTACATTCATAAGTTAATGTGAACCGGTGCGGTGGTACTGGCAAGGCTACTTTCACGTCGAAGGGAGTTTAGAAGTTTGAGGACGTCGAAGGTGATCTCACTACAATGGATATTCTCTCCTCTGAACATTTGTTGTCCTATTTTCCGTTTGTTTCTCACGACTCGGCTACCCTGGATCTTGAAATTTCATGTGAAATGGTGCACATATGACGTAGCGTACACGGCTGCTGAAGTATCTTGTTTCGTAAATCTGAGTACTACTTCTAAGCATGGTACTACTTCTAAACACGCACTGTCTCACTTCCTCAATACTACGATTCTCCTATAATCAAATGTTCAGGGTCTTCTATAGCAGCGATGATTTATGGCAGATGACATGTGTATTCTCTACCTGAAGAGATCCATCATCATATCAGCCATGAGCCTGACCATAATGTACTGTGGCTCGGGCTGCCGTTCAACTCAACAGTGATGCGGAATATCCTAGACGAAGATGCTGTTGAATTGTTCGCTAACGCTTCAAGGTTCACAACGAGTTACGCATAATCGGTTAATCCAAAATGTCTTCCTCAATATCCAGCGGCAGAGAAGATAATCTATCGTCTAAACGGTTAGTGAGAAGGCGTTCATGAAAACTGAATTTAATACGGTATCGATTGAAACAATGTACATGGAAACTAAATACCTCGCCTCGAATGTGAGAAACCCCCAGAAATCGAATAAAGAATGTGCCCGTACAACGAATTTAAAAACTTGATACCGCTCAGTAAGGGGGGACGATAAAACGGAATTGAGCTCACTCAAACAAGTGGTTGTTGGTCGGGTCGGATCAAAATGATGATTCACGCATCGAGAAACGGTAAGAATTGTAAGCTATTCAAGAAAGAATATGGAAGAAGAATGTCTTACATCGACTTTGAGAAATATACAGGGCTCAAACTGAATAAGAGTAAGGGAAACGGTTGCAATAGCTGGTATGAGAATAAAAATGGGTAATACTGTGTATTAATAGAGGAAATAATGAAACATAAGGCCACTCGTCAACACTAATCAAACAAAGCAGAGCAATCTGAAAATGATGCAACAGATCTTAACAACATTAATAGGGGCTACTAAGAAGGTTGAATATTAGTAAAATAAGCCTAAGCGGAAGAACAGGAAATCGTATGGATACAGGTACGCCATTGACTGCGACACATCGTCATCTCGGATAGCGTTTCTAACCAGCGGTTTGAGTGATCACGAGGACCCCATCCAGGCAGATGTCACCTACCCACTTTGCTCAATGGAACAGTCAAGATCTTCATATTTCGTGACAACGTTGTTGGTTGACCATCACGCGGCTTTATCCAATTGTTGGTGGTCTCAGTATATAATGCTCGGTACGGTAAACAATCAGCTGGCATACGAATTACGTGACCCAATCATCACAAGCTATGTACCGTGAGTAGTTGAACAATTGACCATGAATCCAGAGCGCTCCGGGATGCGCTCTGGCGAACTGTCACATTGCTCACGCGATCAGTCCATTCAATGTGGGCTAACTGGCGGACACAACAATGGTTAAACACAGCAAGCCTGTTGACATCTCCCTTGCGAACATACCATGTTTCCGAACCATAGAGCAAAACGGAATGTACAGAGGCATTATACACCCTTTCTTTCAGTGACAACCGGACGTCTTTTCGACACCACAGATGACGCAGTCTGGCAAAGGCAACTCGTGCCTTTGCTGTCCTCGCTGATATCTCATCAGCAATATTACAGGCTGACGAGACATAGCTACCCAAATATGTGCAACTGTTCACAGTCTCAAGCGGGTTACCTGCAAATAGGAGTGGAAACACCCCAATCTTGAAACAACACTGTACTTTGAAGATGTGAAGCGCATTTCATACAAACCAGCCTAGTCACTCATCTTGTTCAGCATGGTCTGTACGTTTTCGGCAGAGGAGCAAAGTAAGACGATGCCGTCCGCGTGCTCCGGAGCGGTCCACCTAGCGCAAAGTTCACTGGAATTCTCAAGTGCTATTTCTAGACTGGCGTCCATGACAAAAGTGAACAGGAAGGGAGAAATCGGACACCTTGACAAACACAACTAGAAGTGGTGCGGGCCCAAAACAGTTGTCCATAAACTCCCATCCTGATTGCAGAATTAGCATACAGTGATCTCAACGGATTCACGTATTCCTCTGGTATTCTCCTGCAATGAAGACAGTTCCAGAGAACGTTGGGAGTAACTGAATCAAAAGTAGCTTCCAGGTCCGAATAGACCAAGACAGTCGACTGTCTGTAACAGTGCCGATGTTCCAAGATCCATCTTAAGTTAAAAATATGGTCAACGCATCCTCGTCTGGATCGGAATCCTATCTGTTCTTCACATATTTTACTATATCTGGGCTTAGTGAACCGACGTAAAATGAGGTCAGTGAGTAACTTGGACGCAATGGATAACGAACTGATGCCTCTGTAATTACTACATAGACCTTGGGCTCCCTTTATGAAAACGGGAATGACTGTTGATAAGCACCAATCACGAGTTACCTCTTCAGCCTCCCAAATCGTCTGGAGAAGTTTAATCAGTTCTGATATCAATCTCTCTTCACCATTCTTGGAAGAGGAAAGGTGAGAGGAGATCTGGTCCAGGAGCCCTATAACGCTTTAATAACTTGGGCTCCAGAACCACTTCTGCTTCCGACAGAGGGTCGTCTGAAACACAACAAGTGACCAGCCGGGTCCTGTCGTCCAAATGATCTGGTTGAGGCCAGCTGAAATGTTCTTCAAAATGTTCAGTCCATCTGTCAAGTCGACCTGTTTGCTTGGTGATAAGTGGACCATCTTTTTCACATATAGCTTCACTTACACCGACTCAACGGCCAGTACAACCAGGGTTCAGGGGAAAATGCCTTTTGCTGCTCTCAAGTAAAAGGGATCTTGCCATCTCTTTCGATCGTTCGACCGAGAAGTGCTCATGGTCTTTGTGAAAGCTTTTAGGCAGCTTGCGTTTAAGTTCTCGACGGTCGTCATCATATTTAGAACCAGGTGGGATCGATCGACGCATATCGAGGAGTTTTATCGAAGTGACGGAAATCCAGTTATGTCACAATTGAACGGCTTCTTTGGAACATGCCTGTTCACGGCATGCTTTCATAGCTTCGGGGATTTGTTTCCAGTGTTTACTAGGATCCTTCCTCTGACTAGAACTACGCAACTTGTTAATCAGCACCTTCTGGTAAACGTTATTTACACTCTAATCGTTCGAATGCCAGTTAAGCACCTTGCTTTTACGAACGTAGGTCCTCTGGGCAAATGATAAAACAAAACGGGCACGCAGAGTGGCGCCAACTGTAACTGACCTGTAACTGTCTTAGTCTCAGAAAACAATTATCGTCCGTAGGCACACGAAAAACCGAAGACATGGAGGGTGAAGTAGTAGGATGAGGTTTTATAAGGTGAATAATGTCACTGTTAGAAGAACAACAACTTCTGATACTTCCCAGTCGTTTATGCCGCGGAAGGGTGTTGATTTGAATAACCCAACCCCATGTCTCTGACTCAAAATTCTGACCTGCGAGACAACAGGATACAAGGTTTTCTTGGGAGACCTCACCCGGAGCCAATGACCCAAGAGTCTGACTCACTTGGCAGTGAGGGGTTTGCCTAGCCTGAGGTTGCAGTGAATCAAATAATGATGTCTCATTCTGGGCACTGCTGCGCGCAGTGGATGTGCTCAAAGTTACATCTGGCTTTGGGATGGTATCAGATGTTTTTCGACTCTGTTGGGTAATATGTTGGCGGTCACGGTCAACTGTTGGGTGATCAGAGTGCTTTTCGTTTGTGAGTACCTTCTCTAGCCACCTTCTTCCTGATACAGAAGACAGTAGTGCCCCAACTATAAAAATATTTCTGCTGAATGCTCAAAGGCTTATGCCTCACTACCTAAGCAAACCTACGCGGTCAGTAGTGAGACAAAAAATTCTACGAGTGAAACTGCTTTTTACCCGATTACTTCCATCGGTTTGTCTAACAAGATTGCACCTGGAAAGACCGGAGTTATCAAAGCCCGCCAGATCTAAGTGACACACAAGTCCGATTGTCTCATCAAGGTGGCAGAATAGTTCAATCCTGAGGAGTGGCTATGAACCATCATTGTCATGCTCTCACTCGTTGTCATCATCAGGACATCTCTGTCAATCCTCATTTGAAGTAAAGACCTCTGGAGATAATTGCTCCCGTATACGCAATCCGTACCCAGAGTGAACATATAACACCTCCAACCAATTCACATAGTTCATTTAAGCTCTTCTGCAATGCTGATAGCTCCAGGGAGCGTGCAGGGTAACTAAGACAAAGGCAGGCTTCAGACTCACAGATGCTACGACTATTGACTAAAAGTAGGAGTGTCATCGCCCTAGTGTCTATCACAAGGTGGCTAAGCCAAAAACCTGTCTGATTTTGTTTGTTTCAAACGCCGCCGCGTTATCAGACCTATGAATATATCAGATGTCATGGGGACTGATACCTTTGTGATAGTCATATGCTGTTCTGTTAAAAATGGGAATGCTTGTTACAGTGCTTATATACAGCCGTGTATAAGCACTATATATACAGTACTTGCACCTATTTCCGTTTGAAAAGGGAGTTATATTACTACACTGTTGTGTTAAGTGAATAAAGTGGTTTATGCACTTCGAGAGGTGAATTTTCAGCATTTTTGTTTTTACATACGCACATTTTCAGTAAATGCAGGACATAAATGTTCGTAGACTGTAGAATTATTAGTACAACTGTGTAACTCAAGGGCAGGTTAGGAAAGCGACCACAACCAGAATAAATTGAAAAATATCTATCGATTTGGTTTTACGGTTAATTCAAGGACGAGAAGATGGAGTTTGTATAGGAAACGACCTAAATGAGGAATAACGGACGAATAGTAATACCGGTCGCATGCAAATAAATTTTTGGGAAGATCTGAATGTAAAGGGTGGATGGGAGGTTGTAAATTGTTCACGCGTTTTGAAATGACGAGAAACAATAATGTCAGCGAATTGTTTACGGGGGTTGCCAGTGCAAGTAGACACATGCTTTAGGAATCGGGCAAAAATTCCAAAATCCGTTGAAAGTAAACCAAGGGAACAGTATATCTAGAAAGAAGAAACATAAGCCTCGATGAAATGACTGATCGAGTGATGGGGAAAGGAGGTAGAAGTTAAGCGCCAAACGTAAACTGGATGCCCCTGGACTTTGATGAGCGCATCGATAACATAGAGTGACCGTGTCATGTTGTTGCTTATCGATACCCCCAGATACTCAACAGATAGCAGTCGAGGTATGGGTTCATTATTCATGTAGACAGTTGAGCATTCATTAGGGAGTTTCTCATATTGGTTCCTCTTCATGAGCGGAAAGAGAACGTCAACACAATTGAATTTGTTAAGAAATGAAATGTCAGACTCCCACTGAATTGTTAGCTCGATTAAACTGTCGAGGGGGGCGAGATGAGAAGATCCATTTGGGTGTTTGTTACCCAACACCACGTTTTCTGTATATTTAGTCACGACTATGATTGTGGACTGACAAGGCTGTATTATAAGGTGTAAATGCAAAGGAGGATGAGATTTTGTCCTGTTAAACATTGGGGTCAGTGATGAATTGCGATGACGCTTGACCGTCGAATTGAGTAAAGTGACTTCGATTTTCTAAATAATCATGCAATAGCTCGACGGTTGAACTTCGCAGTTCAGATTCTTCGAGAATTTTAATTGGCTTTGCCCCATCAACGCTTCCAACAGCATAGCTGTGCTCTAAAAACATATGCAAATGGATCTTGATTATCCATACAGCGATAGTATGCACCAGACAAATGCTAACACCCATGAGTGAGCGTGATCGACGATATTCAAACTGAGTGAAATCCATGACGTCCACCTGATCTGCCATTTGGGCAAGAGAGTTTCCCAAAACCTTTCATCGTATGTGCACATGAGATCGGACGAAATTAGGCCGTTCTGTTTTTAGGAACTGGTGTTATGCTCGCCGTCCTCCAACAGTCAGCAATTTTGTCCTGTCGGAAGCATTGAGTGAATAACATATCTAAATACTGGCATAAAAATTCAGTACGTTACTTAAGAGCAGTTGGTGATAAGCCGTTATATCCGCTTGTTTCGTTGGATTTCAATCGGACAAAGCCCTTCAAAACGGATACGCTCTCAACTGAAGCTGAATAATGAGTGGAAAATAAATACTCTGATGGGGCTGGGTGAAGAGCAGTTATTGGTTTTCTTGTTAAAATTACGGCTGAGCTGTTCGACTTCAAGAGCCAGTTCCTTGGCAAGAGTGTTCAATGGACTCAACGTATCCATAATTTACCTGATCTCCTGGTAGCTTCTGTGTTCGTGTATTCCGTACTTGAACGATCTAATTCTTATCTGATAGATTTTGAACAGTATTTGGCGGATGAATAAATTTCTAATTTATAATCCGTCAATTTTTTTTCATGCTGACATATTCACGAAGATGGACGCTACTGCTTGGCTAATTCTGTTCTAGATTTCCTACTTTTGGCTTTCTTCTCTCTAGTTACATCAACTCCAGTGATTGTGCAGTACTCTAGTTAAGCTCATTTGGCACTGGTTTTGGGTAACTCATCTAAAATGACTGGCGTAATTACATGTTTGTCATTCGTGAATATACACTAGAGTTGTGGCTAACTTTTCACCTCTTAACTGGCTAAAGCACGTTTTACTATCTGCGGCTTGTATTATTTTGGGACGAGAATTCTGATATATTACAAATCATGGCCTTTGTTATCCGTTAGCTGTTCAGTTTAGCCATCACGAGGAATTACTAGAATAAGATTGAACTGTCGTCGATAGCAGAAGTTATGTAAATAATGGGAATTTGATTGTTTCATCATGAGTTTCCATCCAGAGTCACGTGACCTCAGTGGTCGCACGTGGCCTGATTATTATAGGACTTTTCAGACCTTTACGGGAACCGCCAAACTAATAAGAATTCAAAGTTTTACTTGATACCCCACCTTCTTAATACCGAGCTTTCATGAACCTTGTTGCACTCTTCTAGAAGTGGCTGGCATCTGCTAGTGGCCCACACTCGATCGGTTTTTTCAACCCGAACGCTTTATTTTGTTTACTTGATCATTGGGGACATCATTTCTTAATAGTATACATCATAATAATGCGTGTATGGAGAAAAATAATAACAGTTGATTCCTATCGTGTGTAGCAGTGGTCTGGAAATACCAGGTATGCTGTTTAAGGCTTCAACACTTCAGACGACCTGCAGAGGTGAATGCTAGTCAAAAACTTGGGTGTTCTAATGTGGGATTTAACAGGAGTTTTATGGAACTTGCTCGAAAGCCACCGCTGACTGTTGGAATGAGGAGTGACCGTTCAGCAGGTTTGTCATAATCTTGACTCGGCAGTAACAAGAACCAGATTTGGTAATCGTTAAGTAAGTAACTTTAAGGTCCCAAAGTAGTCGGGTTCACGGGGAGCGTCCTATTTTTCGCTCAATTTAATTGTAAGCAAAATCTAGGCGTGTGCTCGATGTAATCCAGTTGTATCGACGCTCATAGCAGTCACACAGTCACCGGTTTAGACATCAGATGGCTCGACTGTTATTGTTGTCCAGGTTTGGTATCCTGATCATGTACAGGAAACTTGTGAATTGAGATTTGGTGTGACTAAAAACACTCCGTAAAAGCTGAAAATTTGAGTTGGCAGTCAACCTGCACATCGTCAGGGGCATGTGATGTTATTGAAAGTTTGGGCGTGCCATGGTGGTCTGTCACCTGAAATAATCTGTTTTATTCACACAACGAGATCTGTCGACTTTGGATCTCAGCGGTACCAGCAACCAAATTTGGTTCATAGTTCACCAAGGTTGGTTTATGGTTTCCAAGGTCCATTTATGAAGTTGTTCGTTTGTATCTACAAAACATTTAGAAGACGGCCGCTGAAACTCACGGTCGAGTGCTTTGTGATTCCATTTGAACTGGTTCTAAGTATTAGGCTGCGAAACCAAAAGGACCGCAATATACATCTCGCTGGTTTAAAGTCACTTACCCCGGGTAACATATTTCGTGTTGTTTTCGTTTCGTGTGTTCAGATTGCTATATCTGTTAAATTTTTGCAGTTTGGTCAGATTTATTCATCGGTAATCTCTTGGGGCCATATCGGCTTTACATCGTCTTTACATTCACGTGTTCATTAATTGCGGTTATTGTCTTAAATAATCAACTCCTTGGCGTCTCGAAAAAAATACCCGGAGGTGAAAGAAAATGCAAGATATTTCAAAGGAAGGTGATGTTATTTATGCCAGCGTAAGTAGTTGTGTTAAGTTGTCAAATTTTATGAAAAAAAACGACAGGCAGTGTGACAGTTGTCGTCTACTGAGTATGCAGTCCTGGTGATCCTCAACTATGAAGCCTTTTTTTACGGGTAACAGTTGCGCAGTTTGAAGATATTGACTAATTTCAGAGTATTTTTTGTATCCGGGAGTTATTGATATCTGCTGGTCGGTGTAGGTAGTCGATAGACTATGAAGTAAATATACAGGTACCAGTTGTGTGTGATTTCGGTTGATTCTGACCATTTCGCTGACTACTTTAACTATTATTAGGAAAGTTGAAAACCGTCTAGAATTCTGATGTTGGCTAGCTGCTGTATTTTCCTCTCGTGCGTCTGCTTGTCCTCGCTACACAACGAACACCAGTGTGTATATGTTAAACGGCATAAATAACTGGCCAACGTCTGTAAATGGGTACGTATCGATTTTTACTTGGACTCAGCCACAAAAGTCTTACACATTGTGACTACGCCGAGGGATACACATACAGCTAGATATTGATTAGACTAAGTTGAACTCTGGTACCGCTCCAGTTAACACTAACTTGATAGAAAAGCTGATCATCAAGAATACATCGCCGAGGTTCGGTATGATTGGCCAAAACTTTCCAGCCCCAGAATTCCACCTGCGAATTACTCGGACAGCTCACAAACTTGGTGTGTCGTTACACCTTATGAGTTAGTGAGTTGGCATGACACAAACCTGCTTGATGGCATGGTGAGGTCCTCAGTAATTCCCGTCACATTTTGACGACACATTTTATCAGACTTGTGAACTAGCAAAGGCCTTACTGAATATTTCGCCGAGTCCACATGCAATACAATCTCTGTTACCGAATCACTAAACATGTGACCTTAAATGATGCCATACATTATTAATGCGATTTTATGCCCACGTCAGTTAATCTCGTCTATTTTGCCCAGTTATCCCGAAGGCCACATTTGTTCACATACCAAAAACTGGTTTAGAACTTGGGAGCGTTGCTTTTGTACAGGTCTATGATGTAGCAGTGAGAAGTCCTGTTGACCAAAAATTACTCGCCGTTCCCAATTTCTGTCAGCCTCGTTTTGTGATCACTGCTGACTATTATTCAATTTTGTAGTGAGCAACGTTCTCACTTAGCTTACGACTTTATGAATTTTATACGCCTGAGTTTCAAAATCAATTTCTATAGGTAACTCGAAATTTGGTTAAAATGTTCCTCGCTGTTATTGTCTATCCATATTTTTGTCCTATTGGTGCTTTGTGCATCATAAATTTACTTACGATTACTGTTATTCGTAAGCGAATAACATACTAATTACGTTCCATATTAAATTATCTGCTTGACAGTATTTATATCCGTTTTATATTTGTACCGTTTAACGTACCTATTTGGCCGATTGATATCTGAGCAAATATCTGTTCAATTTCACTATTTACTAGCTTTACACTATCTTCCGTTTGTCTACCGTTTTGTTTTATATAACGCTAACACTTACGTTCTACAGGCGCAAGATCCATCAGTATCGGTGGTTCAGAAGTATCGAGTGTATGTGGCCGTTTTGGCTGTCGCAAGACTGTTCAGAACGGTATGTTGTACCAGACTTGTCTACATTGGTACCACGCTAAGTGCACTGGCCTCAAGGAGGACCAGTACACTTTGTTGGTTTCGTAAAAAAAGTCATTCATCTGCATGAGATGCCTTTTTCGTAAAGGTTGCATTTTATCCGGGGCTGTATCCGTTCCGCCACCCGCCACTGCCAGTGAGCAGAAACATAACTCGCTAAAGTGCAGTTGGAAGAATTCTGGAGATGTCAATGGAATGCACATGGCCACAGTAAGAAAAGCTCCGGTTGAAACCCAGACAACTTTATCTGATATGAAGTCAGAATTGAACTCACTGAACGAGTATATTGCTCTCGCCCTTCCAGGTGTGGCGGTTGCTCGTAAGGCAGTGGCTCTACCCACAGTATAGATTGAAGAAGCTACAACAGATCTGAGGGACAAGGCACTCCGGGAGAGGAGGCTGGTTTTGTGGAGACGATTTCCGACCACACTCTCTCCAGGTGAACAACCAAGAACGGTGTTAAACACCGCATTCCCTCCAGAATTGAGAAGCTCAGTTTCTGCCAGCAGACTTCGTCCAAAAGCTACCAAGATCTCACTTGGAATTCTTGTGACGTTACGCGCGAAGATCAGCACCGGGAAGTACTGGACAAGGCAGTTCAGCTAAAGAAAATTCACGCGAATTTAAAAGGTGTCTCACTGGATCGCTCACTACAGGAGCGGCAGAAACGCTCTCAACTTGATGGAACAAGGTCACGCATTGACGCTGACCCTAAACTTCAAGCCGACGTGAGGGTCTTTATTCCCAATCTTACGAAGGGACCACCGCCCCAGAATGAATCCACCCATATGGTTACACCCACACCAATTGCGGCTGTCTCCATCTCCTTGGATGACCAATCATCACTGGGGCTGCACGGGTCGGAAGCAGTAGTTCCCAAAGAGGCCACAGAGCAGCAGTCTTGCTCTAAACCCCCACCCATGAGACCCCCAAAAGGTTCTATCCAAACTTACTTTATTCCTAAGCTATACAACCCAATGAGTCTGTTTGGGTCACCTCCAACCTCTAGAAAGGCTCATACTTGGCTCATTCCAGCCGCATTTCCCTCTTCCTTCTCACGGCCATTTCTTTCTAAGTTTTTTTCTAACCAAAAACCGCACCCAAATTTTCGGAAGCGCAAAGTTGCAAACCACCCTCCGATACCTCAAAAAGTGAGGGAGGTCCACAAGCCGTCTACCCTGAGCAACCAGAAACGGAAGAAGCGTCCCACAGGAACGCTCACATATGCTAAGGCGGTGAAGAAACGGCTGCAACCCACCAAGAGGAGTCAGGAAACTCTGAAACCGTCTACACATTCCCCTCACTACTAGGACTGCTTTCTCAGGCTCTTCCTCGCGCTCTTCAGTCTTTTTTTGCACCCAGCCAAATGATGAGGTAGCCCTCAGGTGCGTGTACACCAACTATCTGAGTCTTTTAAACAAACTACCTGGAATCAGACAGTCGATGCACGATACTTGTCCACATATTCTTGCTTCAACAAAAACCTGGCTTTCCACAGATATCAGTGATAGCGAACTGCATGTTCTTGGATACTCACAATACCAAACAGACTCTTCCCGTGGACGCATGGGAGGCT
>LUCH01001757.1:92088-121599 GCA_013368495.1 Paragonimus heterotremus
GCATTTCGGTAGGATAATACTCTGGAACGATAGAGGATGCATTCTGGAGATCTAGTTTCCGTGAGCGACCAGACAATCTGCATTTATGAAATCGAATGCGGTAATGGCAATGCCAGTTACACTGGAGAGGCAAGCAGACAGTTGGAAGCACGTGTGGTCGAACAAGAATGGCTGATGCAATTTCCTGCCAAAGAGGCATATCAACTTCAGAAGCCACAAACGCATTCGGCCGTCGCATTACGTGCACTATCAGAATGTCACAGAGGATGTTTTGATCCGGCTCAAGTGGTTCACAAGTGTCTGCTTTCATGAAGCTCTTACCATTTACACACGACACGTCTGTGTTACCAGCAGTGATAGCACATCCCTGTCAATTGTGTAATATGGATAGATAAACAACAACACACAGACACATATCTACATCAGTCTCACTTGCATATATTGGGTGGATAATTTGATCAATCAGTTCAGATGCAGTGCAGGTTGACCTAACCACTGCAAACCCCTTACGACCTGTGTTTCTTTGTTAGTGTGGTTTCGATTGCAACACTGTTGTGGGAAGCAATCCCAAGTAGATGAGACGTTGAACATTACAATTTACTCGTAACGTTGTTATTCTCGATTCATGTATTAGTTTTGTAACAACAGTCATGTTGAAAACATTCTTATACTTGACTAACGATTAAAAGCTACGCTTTACCGTTAATGTTGTTGATCATTTTGTTCCTAATTAGACATTGCTTCATAGCTCTTTTCTCTAATCAGGACATTATCCAGTTGCCGTCACTTTACCCCGCTCGAATATCTGCTTTACTGTGCACTATATAACACTGAAATGCAAGCTTGTTGAATTTTATCAATAGCTTGAAAACAGAAGAAATTGTTACCCACTAGTCACGATGAGAAAGCGAATCTACGTAATTCTGCTAAACGTTGACCACTGTTTGCAAAAATGTGAGCCAATTTCACTGGTTGGCGAATTTAAGACAGTAATTGCGACAATAATGGGTGTGAAGTTATGATTAAGCTCTAATACTCACCCTCCAGCACAAGTTATAAACTGGACGTAGGTTGTCTCCCCAATGACTTAGGAAGAGATCCCATTTCTTCAGTTGAACGCTAGCATCTCCGCTCATGTAAACCCTGAATGCTGCAAAGAGTAACGTTTGTACGAATTAAATGAATTGTGAACATACATGATAATTAGTCAGTTGTATGCCACATGATGGACATTCTTACGCCGCATTTGTTTCTGATTAATCGTGGGATTTGGAATGTGACTACTGTGCATAGCTTCAGCATAGGTGCCATAATGTACAAAGTTGTGACATAGAAATGTAATTATTAGAAAGGCTTCACACGCTTCCTTTCCCACAAGGTCTGTGATAACGGGCATTCTAAATTGAATCGTCCAGATTGGAATACTGTGCACTAAGTTGAACAATTTTTGTTTGAGGATGGGATGTCCATTCAAATCTGCGACTTCCAGCAGTATGCATACAATACACACTGTTGACGGATAATGCTGAAATGTGAACTAGCGTGTCTGCCGTATCTCACTGAATCACACGATGAGTGCAAGACGTTGTCATAAAATTCCATGTAAGTATTTCATTTGTGCAATATGGAATCCAGTTCTAAAAAACCTATCAGTTAAATCCTGACGTTAAGTGGGAATTAGTTAGTGTCGCTAACTTACTCAATCGAAACTACATAGACTGACTCATAAGAATCTTGTCTACAAGCTTTCGAAAAATATTTTCAAAGAGATTTATACATTCGCTTTTCACTAGCACTATACATCAGTAGGAATAGTTGTGGGAACATCCAGAGAATTATTTCACACTACACAGACAATAAGCGTTGATTCACTGAACTTCAGACTGTCCGAAAGCACCACGCAAATACGACATGTGCACATATGAATCTTCTACGAAATAGTTAGTTGTAACAGTTATAGGACTGTTCAGTTTAGATCCGCCATATTGCGGACCAAACTGGAAGAAAGGCAACTTCAAAAAAAGTCGAACTACGCGTGGTTTTACTGCGAGCCAAATCAGAAGTTGGAGAAGCTAGGTTAAATGTTCTGCTGGCTGACGAGGATGAGGATAGCTATAATGAACATGTGGAAGTTGAAAACAGTGATGATAGAATATGTCGAGATGTTCACATTCATGAGTTTCTTGATGACCGTGAGGTGCGCTTGAATTCGATGACATTCCGCAATGCAGACGTATAACCGACTTCTTCATGCGCAGAGGTATGCTGTGCACAAGCATCCTTGTCCGCGAGCTTGATACTGCCGAAGATTTGGCTTCGCTCTTTTACTATGACGTACTGGAAATGTGTGTGACGGTTCGAGATTTATGCTGTCTTTGATGTCAGTTGACGGGCAGAGGCCCATTTGCCTAATTTGTTACTGCAACAGTCGAGATAGGAAGTTGACAGATGAATGCGCCATGTTAGAACCCAACACTGGCTATCATACAGCACGACAGTTACTGAAAATATTCACGGACATCCCTATTATGTCGCTAAATCTGGGCAGATGGTCTGTTGCCCAACGGCACGTGCAGTCAGAAATGACGCCGATCCATGCAAGGAAAAGGCGGTGAGAACTAGCCAAGTGTGAGACTGTCTGCACGCAGAAGGTGACTTCAGCAGTCTCATTGTGTTACAAGGCGAAGGGATATAATAATTTACAACAGAATCTTTCAGGACGTGGCGGACGCTAAGGTGGCCGAAAGACCAATACAGATAGACGAAACAAACATTCAGGATAGCGCACAACGACGCAGAATGCACCGAAAAATGTACTGTGATTGCGGGGCTTGGAAACTCAAAGGATTCCAACCAGAAGATAAGGAATGGGTTCAGTGTATCTCTGAAAACCCAAGACGGTGGACATGTGTTATGATGGTCAATAATCGTGGGCAATGGTCATACGATGTTGATATGGACGAGGTGGGGAACAGAAGAAATCATGTATATGTGAGAGAGGGGACGTTACCGTGATGCAAATCAAGGCGAGTCATCAAGAACGAGGTGTGGACAAACTCATCAAAAAGAGAAGGATGTACTAAGTTTGGACTGGAGCGGTTTCTTGATTGGAGAACGTTCAGCAAATAAGTATTCTCGGACATGCTGCTACGGATGGAATTACAGTCAAACTGGCGACAAGAAATCATTGACAGCAATTAGCTGCTGTTGAATGCGTGTCCGTTTCAAACAATCTAGTTGCTAGATACACGGTCGTGGAACAACACAGCAACAAACGAACAAATCAAAACGTGAGGACGTCTGTCGTCTAATAGTAGTCGTAAATACTGTTGTTCCTCTAAAAGTGGGTGCGATTTTCCCAATCAGTTGAGACTTCTTATTGTCATCCACATTCCTAATCTGATTTCCATCATCATGATTGCTTAGTACGCGACACTGATCGTCTTTTGAGTGTGGGGATTATGCCTCTTACGTTCCCTTGAAATTTAAATTCTGCCTTGATATATGACATTGTTCTAGTATGCCAAAAGCCTTTCTGCTCCTCCTGCAATGAACGATGCCTTCAGACTCTCTTTAGATTAGCAAAACTGTTCTCTATTCCAACCGCCTACTGAAGCACTTCCTTTGTACTAATCTTCTCAGGTAATCTCTCGTAAATATTTGATTGACTTCCGGCTAGCTTTTAAGCGGAATCTTTTGAAAGAAACCATGCTTGTTAATTTAATGGGGAAAGATGTATCAAACACCACTCTGGCTTGCTGACTTTGAGAGGCTATGGTCGGACACGGTTCCCATAAAACAAACCTCCTCTGTTGGAGTAACCTGCTTATGTAAACTTATATCGTCTTCCTCAATTTCAGCAGCGGACAAAACCACTGTCATACGAGCAACCGCAACACCTGAAATGGCGAACGTACTATACCCATTTAGTGAGCTCAAATTTGAATTCGTTTCAGATAAAGAGCTATTTCTACTCTGGCCATATGTAGCAGATGGACAGTCTCGGACAGCTTCCTGCTACAACTGAAGGCGTCCTGTTTCCGCTCATTGGGGTTGTCGAGGGAGAGGACGAGTACGGGTTCAGACGGGGTGCAAATTCCGCGAAAGTGACAGGTCATATGGATAAACGTTTTTCTTTGAAGGAGTGTGCAGGATGTACTGGCTATTCACGAGGCCAATAAACTTAAACTGTTGCCAATGTAAGCATGTCTGGTATTGCATACAGTTCTGAACTGTCATGCGGCAACCGATTCAGCCACAAACACTTGATATCTCCGATCCGTGAGTGCTACTAGATCTCGTCCGTGACAGTGTTGTAATTCGTGAACAAAAACGGCAGATGCTAACGTTTCTATAAGCGGTGAATAATGGGGCGGTACGTGAAGCTAAGAAATAGGGAAATCAAACAGTTATCTAATACTCGACAAATATGTACGCTGGACGATAACGGGAATCGCGTGGATTCTGATACTTAAA
The DNA here is from genome assembly GCA_013368495.1 of Paragonimus heterotremus. Lineage (NCBI taxonomy): Eukaryota > Metazoa > Platyhelminthes > Trematoda > Plagiorchiida > Troglotrematidae > Paragonimus > Paragonimus heterotremus. The sequence continues at coordinate 96,565 of LUCH01001757.1, forward strand.
GCAACAACAATCAATAATTATATAAACACAATATGGTGCAGAATTTTCAGCCAAAATTCGAGTTATCCGTGCAACAATTACGGTTAGCAGAGGTTAATTGAAAGAGGGTAAAATTCAGTCTGCTGAGAGAGATATCAGACATCTGTGCCTTCTGGAGGAAGGAGTTACATAGGCAGGATGAGTTCACTCCGTACTCAGTGCGCGTTGACTTTGCAAAGTGTGAGTCATGGAGAACGGCCTGTGCGTGAATGTTCTCTTTAGTATCGGACACTGGAGGAGCTCACATAATGGCAGTTATGGAGAACGGCTTCCACCACACTGTAGTATTTTGGGTTAGGTCTCACGCTCTTAGGCTGACGTATTCTGTGCTTGAATTCTGTTGACTTACTAGCTAGTAAGGGTTGGAACCAGCGCTGAGTGGACCCGTCTTTCTTCGGGCACACTTTGGCGCGTTCCGATTTTGCGGCCCGGTGTTTGGACACTTGGCGTTCATTCATATGAAAGTCCAACCCAACTCCATTTCTAAAGTGATTACTCCTGTTTATTTCACCTATCCTGCTTCCGACCGCTAATTGGCCTTGACGCAAATGTCTTTGTTTTATCATGTCCATTTGATGGTTGTGCGACTAGCTGGTTGTCAGTTATGGTACTTTGCTTGAATTGTGTGTACATAACCATTCTTGCAGCTGGGCTCATTCCTATTGTTTTAGAACCAGTTGACAGCTCGGAAATACTCTGTTGGGCATGATTGTCGCATCATGAGAATATCGTTCAATTTTAACCTAATCGGCGCCAGACAGTAATTCATTTACCGGAAACAGTCGATCGAAACCGTTGAGTATGTCCAATGATTCACTTTGATGATTTGTTCAATAATGCTGTGGTCTTATGTTACAATCATTTTTTCGACTGTTTTGGATTGTTGGATTATCGCTAGGCTTAACTGAACGTCTTCGTATAAGTGCTGCCTTGTCTTTCCTGGTAAAACTCAACGAAATAAACGGTGACTGTTTGAGGATTACGTCAGCTGATATTAAATCGAGAATGTCATCACGCTTGTTGACGAGTAGTTGCGAGGAATTACTTCAATTCATATGGTCGCCCGATTTATAAAGAAAAATTTGGACGACAAATTTTACGTTATACATCGGTGCATTTGTATGTGTACATCACGCTTCTCACAATATTATGCAATTATTTGGATGATTCGGCAATTAAAGTATTCCGAAGAGCCCGTTGCACTGCCTTGATCAGACGAGTGCGAACTGGGTTACGTGGCCCCTCATGATTGGACATTTGCCCTTTATCCTACTCAGGATTGCTCGATAGCCTCAGCTCAACCTGACCGTACGGTGGTCAGTACTTATTGGATTACAAATCTATGGCGTTTGTTCAGGGTTCTACATACTCTAATGCAGACGATTTCCAGTCTTAATACAACTACTCTTCACTTCAGACTTTTGTGGTATTCTTTAGATTGTGTGCGCATGCAGTTGGTTCATTCAGTCCAATCCCACATCCATAGCTCCAAAATTCTGAGGAGTATAATTTGGAACTGATGAAAATTCTTTTAATTTTCTAAACGACCACATTCGAGTTCGTTTCAAACTACTTCACCAACGTTAGGGTAAGTCTGTAATTGGTAATGTCTGCCTATGTCGTTGTGCCCTGGGTTGCATCTCCATGAGGAGATGAACAGAAAGTTAAACCATCATTCGTAACAATATGTGGAGTTTCTATTTTGTTCCTAACATCCATCAAATAAATCGTTTACCTAGCAGGAGAATCCCTAGTTTCGTAGTTACTTTCATTAACTTATCAGAGAACCGTTGTGATCCAAAACGTGGTCCAATGTACTGCATTCACTATAATCAACATCTAACAAATGTCTCAAGAACCCGTTATTTCAGTATTCAATTTAGTATGGCAACTGTGGTTGGTTCAGGTCATTTTCATTCCATTATGACATTTGTCATTACAAATTCGTTTACAAATATAATGATCACCATTGCCATTTTAAATCGCAACACAAGCTTACCTATTGCATCAACGCGTTGTCGGTCTAAAATTGATAGAAACTTATTAACAGCGTTTCAAAATGAACTGATGTGAAAGTGGGAGAAACGTTTTACCAATCCATTTCACCGAGCATTTGACTGTATAGCGATCGCATCTCGATCCTTATATAGAACAGTACTACATTCTGCCGTGAAATATCTACCGATCAATTTGGTTACCATAAAGAGACTATGAACAATTTGCATGCGTCAGTATAGATAATAACAAAATAGGGTTGAATCATCAGCTGCAATAGAAATAGCACGCAGACTCTCACATTCGCATGGGCTATCGTGAGTTGAAACAAGCGAACAAATGTCAAATATTAAGCTGGCTGAGGAAGAAACAACAATGCAGATAATATCGGTCTTGCAGTAAGGCACGAGGGAATAAACGGAAGGTAGTAGGCAGTCCAAGATAACGATTGAGAGAAGAGAAGAAAATGCAGTTATACAAACGTTACGGCGAAAATATTCAAATAATAAAAACAGCCAATTAGGGAATAATATTAGCTTGTGACTGCCAACTCTTAACATCACAGTAGTCATTGATTGTCTAGCATCGTTTTCTGTTCACGAAGGGAGGTTCTGTAACAGTTTTTCACAGCGGCCTAAGCATACGGCGATACAACACAAGAAAATCCTTTTACACTTGAATTACATACCCCGTTTCTTCCAAATGTCGTGTGATAGAAGACTTGGCGGTGTCGGTTTTGTTGTTCCCTAGTCACTTGAGAATGTGCTCCTAGACACTTGTCTCGAGCGTTCTCCCCGTTTGACTTACACACTCGACTACACAAGTATGAGTGAATTCATGAATAATGTTGGATGTGGCGAGCGAGTTGCTTGAGTCTTTCCTCCGTGTGCAAGAAAACCGTGTCGTCTGGTTGATCAGTCCTAATTCTGCCGCATTGTACACAACTTTGTGGGTACATGTTAGCCTACGTTAGATGAGGGTGGTTACATCCTCACCCTTATAAACACGGGTTTGTGGTTTGTTTTTGATATTGAACCCTTGACCGGTTGCCAGAACCATGGCGAATATGGAGTCAAAAGTATGATGATTTTGCAGTGAACAGCAGTTTGTCCCATCGGTCGGAAGAATACCATTTGGCGATGCTCTGGCATTTCGTTGGAGAAGGAGGCAGACAGATCCTGATAAATTCGATTTTTATTGATGACGAAGGCAAGAACCACCTGGGTACGGTAACCAAAAGATTTGAAGAATACCGTCTCGTTCAGGCAAACAACGTTTTTGAACTTTTCCGTTCCTTTCAAAGGAACCATCCTCCACGAGGATTTACTGATTAGTATCTGACAGCACTGGTGGAGCTGGTTGGGACTTGAAATTTTTACACATACAGTAATGACAGTCCGGCACGCGATCGAATGTTTCTTGTTGTTCGGGGCCCTGACACCACAAAATGACTGCAGAATGTGAGACAGATAACACTTGCCCAGTGTGTTGACAGTTGCAACGATGAAGCGGCTACGGAACAGAGAATCGAGGACCCTAACAGTGAAAATGGTAAGGAGCTCAACGTGATCAGCCGAGCACGATCCAGGCTTGCAGTACACACCTGCCTGTTTTGCGATAGACACCATGAGGGAGAGAAACAGGAATGTAGGGCGTTTGGGTAGACTTGCATGAAGTGCCGGGAGAAGAACCATTTCGTCAAGCAGTGCAAGTCACCATCCGTCAAACTATTCAGTGAAGAGGCGGAGGTCCAGCATATACAGAATGGAGTTTGAGATGCACTCGGATCGAGGAATGTTCACGCCGAACTCCGTATTGAAGACAAACGACAGCCATGTCAGTTGGGTTTGGGCGCATCCTGCAGGTTATCTTGAAACGTCGGTAGTGGAGCCGTCCAATAATCAACTACGAATGTGAAATGGATCAAAAACGCAAGTGTCGAGAAAATCACGTGTGCCGATCAAAAGTCTTATATGTTTGACTTTTTGTTTTGGAAGAAGATTCAACACCAATTCTCGGATTGGATACCATTAAGACAATGGACTTCGTGACTTTTCATGATGACAGTTGTCTTCATGTGTTATAGACATCCCAACTGCCTTATCAGTACTCTGTCGTGTTTAATTTGATTTTGGGTTGTATGTCAGGTTCTGCTGTTGCTTCTGTAGCCCAGAATGCCGTACCGGTTATGTTCGCGGTCAGAACAGTTCCGTTAGCTATCCGTGGGGAATTTAATTACGAGTTGAGTCGTTTGCCCGAGCTGAAAGTAGGTGCGTCAGTAGATGGGCCAGCCGACCAGGTCCGTCAGATTGCAATGAAGTCGAAGTTGTCTGATGATATGTATATGGTCATTGGCCCTACGCCGTTGAATGCTCTATTCCAAGGAGAACGATACTGGTTGCCGACTCTAGACTATACTTCGCCCGAATTAAACCAAACCCGTTTTCTGTGAAAGCTGATTTGTCTTCTGTGTATGGGCAGGTGGCGATGGATGAAGAACCCAGCTCTCTCATCAAGTCTAGCGCTCATTTTGGACGTTTCGGTGGCTGTGTCTAGCTTCAGGATTGAAATGTCGAGTGGAGTATTCAAGATCCGTTTAATTCGGGCGCTTAATAAACTCGAAAGAACGACTTATCTCACTGACGGTGTGCTCATATACGGGAGTACGACCAGAACCTTGAGGCCTTTTTAAAACGGCGCATGCCGCAAAGAATAGCGCTATTACACAATAAGATAGATTTTCTGGCGACAAACGTAACGTTTCATGATCACCAACTCACGTTTGAAGGATTGAAAGTCGATTCAGAGGATGTAATCCAGAATATTTCACCTCGAGAATATCAAGGCAGTTTCACGTCTTAATGGTATGACCAAATATCCTAGTGGATTTCTCCCGAAGTAGGCCGATATAGTGCGTCCAATTCGACATTTTACACACAAAGGAGTCGCGTGGATGTGGGAAGGAGCCCAGCAGTCGACGTTTGGCGAGACATAAAGGTTAGTTTCAATAACTCTAATAATCCAATGTGACAGCAGTGAGTCGGTCTTCGGAGCTGTACTACTACAACAAGGGTGACCTATTGACTATAGGAGGCGAAGCCTTTCGGCTTCGGAACGAAACTAAGCACAAATCAGAAAGGAAAAGCTAGTAGTGGATATTGATCTGGAACACTTTAACACGTACACATTCGGAAGAATGACAGTGGTACACACAGAATGCAAACCTCTGGTAGAAATATTGAAGAAGTCACTGAGTGATAGGCATCGACATCCACAACGCATGATGATCGGGCTACAGAAGTATGACTGAGCTTGTCTACAAACCCGGATACCAACTGCACATTGCAGAAATTCTCTTTCTCTTGTTTACATATTACATTCACTATAGTCAAGATCTAACAAATGTCTGAAGAACTCGTTATTTTAGTATTCAATTTAGTATGGCATTTGTGATTGGTTCAGGTCATTTTCATTCTATTATGACATTTATCATTTCAAATTGGTTTACAAATACAATGATCAACAATGTCATTTTAGATGGCAACGCAAGCTTACCTACAACATCAAAGCGTAGTGCACCTGAAATTAATAAAACCTCATCAACAGCGTTTTAAAATGAACTGATGTGAAAATGGGAAAAACTTGGCACCAGCCACTTTCGCCGAACATTTGACTCAATGACAATCACATCTCGATGCTCATACATAAGAAGAATTTAAAATCAATAGCTTCTGCTGACAAAAATATTTGCTTCACCCAGCTCTGCAGTGAGTTTCATCGATTTCTACACTACTGCTACATATACAAGTTCAACCTTACTCGCAATACATGTTCATTACCGTCATGGATTTTCCGTCATTAATTACAAGACATATTGAGTGACCTACAGTCGACGTAGTGGTGGTTTATACATTCACTTCCGTATATTAATGTTAAACGCTTACTATGGTGAGACTGTTTTCTATATTGTGACAACACGAGTGTATTTCGGTTTCATTGACCCGACAGGTGAAATATGCAGTAGTCACGGTCACAGCTTTGCTATATAATAGTCAACTTGAAGAAAGCGGGATATGTGGTCGCAGTGGTTCAACGGCTCTTTTGAGAACACGTCTATATGCTGTGTTCTTCGTCCCTAAGAACATAGCTAATTGCTAAATATAGACACGTATGTGGTACGTAAATCATCTAATTTACAATTGTAGTGTACATACTATTTCCGCAAACAGTACAGATTTCACATGTTGTTCGTAATTTCATATAAAGCCATACCAGTGTCGAACAATGCTTGTAATATTAAATTATCTTTTACATCCACACCTTCTACTGTTACACTTCAAAGCTATACGTTCTGGTCACGCATGGACAGGAGTGTAATAAAAGGCATCGATATGCGTGGTAAGGATTAGTTTTGCGACCCCGATATAGTCAGCCTTATTGATGGCTCACTTGTACTTGTTGGTAAGTTAGTAAATCGTAAACAGCGTGTTATCGCATGTTTTGCACCACAGACGTCCCTTGCACAATGAAATAGCTAGTAAATTCCTACCTATGATTAACGTTGAAAACTCCTCCTCTCGGCTGCTGACATTTGTAGCCACATGTTGGTGTTATACTATTAGCAATCGTAAACGTGCACTTGAAACTAAAGACTAGTGCATGATAGGCAAACAACTCAGTATTTTCAAAATGCCGCTATTTTCACAAATGTTTCCAAAACAGCATAGTTTTCAGTTAATTACGGTCGGATTTAGCACGTAAGAAAATGAACACATTACATGAGTTCAAAGAAACTTTACAGATAACGATAGATAACAGAATTACTCACTTGAGACCACGAGAAGAGTTGCCAGAAACGCATAGAGAAAATGCGTCGTTAGAACCATTGTCGTTAAACTTGCTCTGCCTTAAATGTACTGTGTATATATATGATTTTGACCACAAAACCGGAACAATTTATAGTGGCGTCAGCATACCATTTCCGTTAAAAACAAACCAAATTTGTAACAAACTATGAGGTGATACCTGTCGTGTATGAGATGCCAAATACCAGAAGCACACCATGCGGTCGTGTCCGGGTTTTACAAAAATTGAGCGAAGAAAACAGAGAACATTATGGTGGAATGTGGATAAACAACCTGAAATACCCATCCACGCAGTTACGATGAATAACAACGTTACGACAATCAGTCCATCTGAGTTGCGTGGGTGCGCCGGAACAAGCATTCCTCCAACACAGACATATTTTTATCCATTCTATGGCCTCTTTGACCTCTGTTAAGATAGCTGACTTTTATAAGATATTGGTTAGTATACGCATTTTGTTTGGTTTGAAATTTCATGATTAGTATATGATAGGCAGCATAAACTACAAACCGAGAGCTTGCTGTTATCAATGAGCGTCCACACAATTAGATTACAGAGGCATTCAGGCTGTAGTGCTGAAATGAATAAGTTGGGACCTTAAGATAACCAAGAATATACTGACTGTTCCTAAATAAGCAACTGGAATACAGTTAGGGGCTCTTCCTCCTGTTTCATCGATTATTCCGTGGCCACTGTTCAGACACTACGTCCACCTCGTGCGCTTAGGTAACTCTTCTCCAACTCTAGGATCATAGGTTCGTAGACTGTTAAATTAGAAAGAGTGATGTATATTTGTGTGAACTAGTCTCTGCATCTGTCGGTGAGAAATCGTGTTGAACAGTTAGTAGGTGTAAATATAAGGTAGACTGAAATAAATGAATAGAAACTTTGACGACCCTGTTCGCTTCAATCACAAGGTTTCCAGGACCTCATAACTCTTCCAGCATCCTCTCCGTATACACTTTCAACATGGGTTACATCGTTCCAAAGATAAGTACAAGAAGACTCTATATTCGTTTCCAGGTGTAGGCAGATGATGAAGTTGAATAAAATGAACTCTTTCCAGCACGGAAGTTTCAACTAATTATTCCCAGGAGGTTGTGCGCTATTTATGCCCGTTTGAACCTGACGGCATAATTCACTGACAGACTCGAACTGTCTGTCACGAGGGTTCTTAAATTTCGTTCGTATGCTTATCCCACTAGCCAGGATGGTACTAAGTACACTGTTGATGGCGAGTGTGCGTAACATTACACGTGTTGGCATTAAATGGCTAGTTATTTTCTTTGGGTTACTAGTTTAGACAGTTCAGCTCGTTGGGGGGACGGGGATTATCAGACCTTTTAGACACCCTAAAACTTGCCGGACTTTCGCGTCATCGCACTGAGATAAAACCGATGATTTTACTATGCTGGGTTGTTGATGAAAGAAGAGAATGAATGAGAGGTGTCCTATGGGAGGTTGTTTCAAATCATCGTTGTTGGCATGAAACCACTTTGAAAGCCATCTACACACTATGTCGCTGAACCTTCGTTCGCTCAAATAATCCATAAACCACTGTTTATGGAAACCATAAGTTTTCTGTTGTTGTGGAAAGATGGGGCTATAAACGAGGTCAAATCTTTAGCAAAAGGAAGACAAACCACACCTATCGGCAAGTGTGTGTCGGTGGCTTTTGTCCAACTGTCAAGAACACTCATTAAGTTCTTGAGACAAGAATATCTCTCCACAGATTTTTTGTTGCTACTTGGTGATTAATCCGACATCGCCAGAGTTTGCCCTGAGAGAACCACCTACCAAATTCTCCATTAGTTTAAGAAACCGCTCGAAGTATGTGTTAACCTGTGTGCGATCAGTAACATGTGAATAAAACTATCGTATCGTTTGGGTCTTGGACACAATGAGATTGACGTGCTCTATCGATCTCGCACATGTCTGAGCTTAGCGAGTAAGTGACAGATTGAGAGTAAGAATCAGGCCACGTGCTTCGTGCGTTAAAGTGCACACGATTTTTGAACCGGTGGCTTTGATTATCCAGTATTGGCTGTTTGTTTTTGGCCTGGCTCTCTGATCTGTGAACATATTCGAGCACGTGCGACGTGTCAGTCCATAATCTTGCATAGTTGCTGCAAACGCGGAACGACTAGTCACGATATGTTTTGATTTAGCGAGTGTGCAGGGCACGACGTAACTGACCACGCTATGTGAAATGACTGGTAATTGTGATAGCAATCACACCCACAACAAGGCAAACTATTAAACTAACATAATACATTCATTCTTATTTTGTTACAGTGCGTCTACTTGGGTGAGGTTGTGGTAGTTAACACGGAGAAAAGTTGGTAGATATTTGTTTATTATTGTGAGTAGAGGAGGCATCCACTGACAGACAAACATGTTTCACACAAAAACAAGATGTCACCCAGACTTGTGGCTATGGTCATGGTTAGTTTGACCTTTGGCTGGTATACAAACACTGGGGTTCCGATTGCCCATTTCCCCCGCTTGTTTGGAATGAGTTCTAATGGGACTCTTCGAGAGAATTCGGGACTGTTTTCTGTGAATAAAGAAGACACCATCATGTAAGTAATTGAACAAATAAATCGGAAAGAAGGTGAACAACCAGAATGGAAGACAGAATGTGTCCGGTAACGTTGACAAGGGAGTTGTGGGGAGTCTGTCGCGCAACAGTTACGATACGATTTATAGACATACACATCAACTGACGCAACTGAACGCAGAAGAGATGCAACTAAACCGTTCACAAAAATACATCGGATGATTTCGTTAAATCGTAAACCATTTAACTATAAGTTCGCTCTGATCACTGACTTGAATTACTGAAACATGGAACATTTACTATCCGAACTGTGACTGATTGCCCTGTGGATTCTCATCAACAGTTATTCATGTAAATCTTGTCCAACCTATCGAATGTAGACAAGAGAAGAAAGGAAGACGATTTCTTTGCGCCTCGATGCTGAATCGCTGCGTATGATAAATATACAAGTTGTTATATTGCTGAAACATCCTACGGTGGCTGGTGCCAGTACATATCGGGAAAGCTGCCTCAGTCCCGCGCATGACCACTTCTAACTAGAAGATATGGGAACATTTGCTTGTTGGCTGGTTCTTTTATAGGAGATGTTAGTGAGTACTAATTTGACCTGGATAAATGCTTCAGTACATTCTGTCAAGGACACCAGGACGTTCAAGCATTGTCTCTGTTTGATAGCCGGTCAATAGCTGAACGGATAACACACCAATTTTATCGACGGAAATGGGGAGATAAAATGGCTTCACTATGGCCTCTTCATCGTTGCCATCAAACAGTTATCAGATTAAAAATACTAATTTTTATGGTTCATTCACGTTGAGCATGAAGAGATCGATAATAGCCATGGTTTAATTTAACACAATCGTAAAGTGGACGGAAGTTTTGTTGTAGCATTTCTGATTCAATAATATTCCACGTTATTGAGATGCCTGTCATTGTTGTGCATTTCCGATCGTTTCTGCATCCTTCTTATGCTCCTAGTGGAAATCTCTATAGAAAACGCTACGGGAGAACGTACATAAACAAATGGTTGCGCTAATGAACTAGAAGAACCAAGTTGATGTGAAAGATGCTAACTGAAGTGGGGAGGTAGTGTGCAGAGAGGGAGTCACTGACGATGAGAAACCGAAATCCCGGGAGCCCAACATAATTAATCGTTGAAATTGCTTGATATAATGAAGAGCTAGGCGAGAAAATTAGACCGTGGTTAGCCGGTTCACTGAGGTTAACTGATCTTGAGATTCCCAAATGCGATTGACAGACAATACAGTGTCTGTCTCGGTGACAAATGTTTAACGAGATCATTATGTACACGCTAATCTCGTTGAACATTCGGTTGAGATACTCTCTTTGTCAGACTAACGTTCAAGTTCAGCAAAGGAATCTGCAAAATTCCAGACTAACAGGTGCTCAACTTAAACATCTGTTCTCACTGTTAACTATGGGTTGATGTGGTTGTTAAGCAATGGGACTAGCCAAGACAGCAGTTCAGGATGGCCGCCTAATTTACTCCCGGTAATTTGCTCGTTATTCATTTACTCACTGGGAATAAACTAGTTGCAGTCGCCTTTATGTTGCTATGACGTAAAATGACCTATGTTTATTAGACATGAGTGAACCAATCTGCCACAGGGCAGATTATCTACTAAGTTTAATGAAGAGTATTTTGAAAAGTCTCAAGTTAATAGATAACAAGTTAACATTATGATGTAATCAACCCCGACTGTTCATACAATGATCATGCTGGTGAAAGTTTTATGCATTTATCGTGAGAACTGAATCTTTTGTAGACGAATCGTGCATTGTAACAAACAACGGCGAATTTCTTTTAATATTTAGTTTGCTAAATTTGTTTTCCTCCTCTCGTTACTGCTTCCACTTGTCAAAATCAGATAATCAACATTGTAAGCCGATTTAGTGCATTTAACACGCATACTCTTGATCATGTCATGCATTCAGGTTGATCTAAGACATAGCTGTGTTTGATTGGCAATCATTCATGATTATTAATAACAATGGTTTGCTGTGCTATCTGATGCTGACGTTCCCGGTACGTGTGAACAGGGGAGTATCACTGTTCTTTGAGCACTGCAAACCAAACGCGTCCTTCTGGCAACTCACCTGCATACTCTTCACTTAACTTGAGCTTGCAACTTGTTCTTAAATCTAGCAAATTTTTGCTAAACCATTTGGGTCAAGTACACAGATTATGTACATTCCTAGGAATGTCGCCTGATTTCACTGAAAAACAAAGAGATTACACCGGACAGAATTTTGTTTATCTCAGAAAGGAATGTTTTCATGGTGCATACGTGGCGCCTAGTGCAAATGCTTACTCCACCACAACTGTCCAGCCTTAAACGATAGATTAACGCACTGAAAAATTTGAGTCAGTCCAGTCTTCTGAGTTGCGCAAACTTCTTCTTCAACGTTCTGTGCTCCATGTTCCTCCTGAGTTACACCTGCTGTACCACAACAATTTGACGTATAACGAATCGACTTTTTGAAATCCTGCTTCTGCTTGTGTTCAGTCAGCCAAACGGCAATGTACATGGTGATACGTCATGTTAAGGTGTAATACACTCTTGTCGGTCACGAGCGAAACTGTTTGTGTTCAACAATACTGTTATACTCAAAACCGTACCAATCATGCTGTTGAACCACAACACGTGGCTTTGTACGAAAGATTGTCTACTACATTTGGAGCACATTTTACGGAAGTGTTGTGCCCATACACAATGTGCATGTCAGTTTGTGCATAGTACGTGAGATCGTCTTCGTCACGATGTTTGCCACATTGTTTCGACATAAGCCAATGAGGCAGTTGTTACCCATTTGGGCAACAATAATCAATCACCGACTCGTTGCTGGCAGTATTACTCGAATTATAGTACTGCCCTACTTGGCACTCGCTCATTGAATTAATGGACAGGACTGTAAAATCGTGCACTCAATCTATTCGGACAGTTCCCTAAATTAAGCAACATATATTGTACTCTGATAGTGACATGTTCACAGACAGCATCGTTATAAAATATCTGACCACGAAACAAGCTTGATATCCGTGTACAACTCTTCGTTCCATGGAATTAACATGTCAGAATTCCTATTGAGAGTGCATCGACTAGCCTATTTTCGGATGAATGTGACGACCATAAGGTTACGTCACGTCTGAAGTAGCGTGTATGTGAAGTGAAAATAGTTATATCTTACATTGGTCATATTAGAAATGTTGATGAATGCAGTCACGGTCACATTAGCATCGTAAATTGTATTCATCTTTACGAGGGTCAAGGGCTCTATCTGATTGTATGTAGATTTTTCTAAAGGATCAAATGCCATGCTGGAAATTCATCGGTCTCCTATTCCAGTGACTGTGGACTTGTTCGCGATGCTCAAAGCTGACCGATGTTGTGTCAAACCCTATCTAGCCGTAGTCTGTTTACACGCTGAGGTCGACTAGGACTCGAGAGAAATACTGACCATCGGCAGTCATCAAGAATTAGCAAGATGTCGTCGTCTAACTCTTGGAGTGAAATCAGCGTCTACAATACTCCCACGTATCATGGACACGATGCTGACTGACGTCCCTGGAGTAGCAATCTATCTCGACGACATCACTGTGATGGGTGATTGTCCCGATGATTTGTACGAAATAGTTGATCATGTCCTCAGCCGAATTCGAGGCTTTGGATTTCACGTTCGTGCAGAAAAATGCAACATGGTTATGTAGTCCATCAAGTATTTGGGATTTATAATGGACCAGCATGGCCGGCGGCCTGCTTCAGTCAATATCAACGCAATCAATCGAATGCCTCGCTCAACTGGTGCCTCAACTTTACCATCATTCCTAAGAGTAGTGAATCATTACAGTATCTTCTCACCTGCTTGGCACCATATCCGAGGGCCGTTAAACCAACTGTTAAGAAGGGATGCAGTTTGGAACTGGTCTGCCTGGAAGCAAAATGCTTTTGATCTTGTCAAAGCTATGCTTTCTTCGGATCTGCTGCTTACAGACTTTGACTCTACCTTGGAGATTGTGGTGGAATCGGATGCTTCAAGCTATGGTGTTGGCGCAGTCATATCCCATCGATTCCCACTCTTCGGTAACGGGAGCAGAGAAGAATGAAGCACTGGTAATTGTGTCCGCTGTAAAGAAATTTCACAAAATGCAGTATAGACCTTAGTTCACCCTGTTGACCGACCACAAACCAATGTTTGCAGTTTTTGGATCCGAAAAATGCGTTTCAGTGTATACAAGAAACCGCTTCCAGTCTTGGGCAACTATGCTCTTTGGCTACCATTTCACCATTAAGTACCAATCAACAACCAGCATCAGGCAAGTGGATGGTTTATCACGCTCGATTGCTTCGCGCACCGAAGAAAACGAGGACATTGTGGTTGCGGCTATTTCGGTGGATCATGATGTGAACTACGCGACAGCAAAAGCAGTAAGATGAGCCCATGTTCTGCAGTATCTTCGGCTCTATCTTCGCATTGGATGGTCTCAGCATCGCGTTGATGGTGAGAGGAAACAGTACTTCCAGCGAAAACAATGTCTTTCTACTGTCAATTTCTGCATCATGTTCAGTGTTGGTGTGTGCGTCAAATCTGATTCCAGAACATAAGTTCTGCAACAGTTTCACCACGGCCATCCCCGCATCATTCGAATGAAAGCACCAGCCCGTAGTTATGTGTACTGGTCTCACATAGATTCCGACATCAAAAAGCTTTTTAAAGACTGTTTTGCCTGTGCATTGGCGGCCCAATCCCCGGTGAAAGCTGGGTTGCAATCGTTGCCAACGCCAGAGAAGCCGTGGGTTTGCGTGCACCTCGACTTTGTCGGACCATTAAACATTCAAAACTTCTTGGTGTTAGTCGACGCATACATAAAGTGGCCAGAAGTTTGTCCGATGAGAACAACGCCGGCAACCGCAACTGTGCGATCGCTGAGCCAAATATTCAGTCATCTCTGCCTACCGGAGACAATCGTGTCGGAAAACAAAAGTCAGTTAACTTCGTGTACATTCGAGCACTTCTGTAAGTGAAATAGCTTTAATCACACACGATCACCGCCATACAATCCGCAATCAAATGGCCGAACTGAATGGTTTGTAGACATGTTCAAAAGAGCTCTACAAAAAGCCAGTGTGACGGAACGTACAGCCGACATCCTCGAAGTGTTCATCCTCTATTACCAAACGACTCCGATACGACAGGTTCCGGAAGGGGAGTCTCCAGCTGAGGCTCTGATGAAACGCAGACTGCGAACGTCGAATGATCTGTTATATCATTCCAGGCCACCGGCGGCTAACAGTACTCACACGACTGAACAGCAGTTTAGTAGAAGACATACAGCTTGATTCTCTTCCTTCTAGGGGATAATGATCGCATGGACACCCGGACAAATTCGAACCCGTCGAGAGGCAGTTCTCCATGAAATGCAAGTTGGCCCACACATTTGAATACGACATATCAATCTGATCAAACCATTTGGGAAACAAGTGGCCCATGAAGAGAATTGAGGTCTGCCGCTGGAAGAGCTATTGAGAAACGCCGAGGGCCAAGAGACACGCCGGAGCCGCCAGAGGTTCAAGTGAAGTCACCAAACTTTTCCAACACCTCGACGACCGAGCTACACAGGGACCAGTGTGACCCCACTCCAAGTGAATCCTCAATCACGTACATACAATCAACGACCTAGAAGGGGAGCTGTTAAGAAGCGCCTCTTCTAACGAGACACCCAGGACGCACCACGCCACATCGACCGGCCGGTCCAGCTCCGAAGGTATAGTCGTCGGTGGTGATATGGTTCCTTCCAGCCAACCAGATTGCAGGTGTGCGGTAGAACGCCTGTGCGCTATCGTGACTGTGTTTTTCTCACGTTGCTTCTTGTTGTCCACTGTAACGTGATTTGCTCTGACACCCTGACTGCCATATATGACTGTTTACTTTGATTTGCTCTATGTCTGTCTGCCATTTAGGGTAATCGTTTTATCTTATAAATTTAGAGCATCTGTTGACCAGTGTTCTGTTGTCTCGCTCGTCCAATAAACAGTGCAGCAGCGTCTGTTCTGATTTCTCGGTTTTGGGTCAAGCGACTGAACGCGTAACCAAGACGATAATCCAATATTTAACGAACAGCTTGGCGGGAAAAACTACACCGTGGTTAGCCGATTCATTGAGATTCCCTCGCCATGAGATTCCCAACTGAGACTGACAGAAGTTGTGTCTGTTCGAATGAACTAATCTTTCCTGTTTCTGCATTTATATTAACTTGAATTTTGTGGCACACCAACTTTCGCCATGAATAAGAGATTTCGGATGCAACCTTCTTTAATTCATCAGTAAAAACCCACTTCCTATTAGCCAACTGTCAGCTCCAGGCATCTCCATTGCGTTTTACAGAGAATAGTGAAGTTGTCGCCATGATGAATTAGTTGTGTGCCTTTGGGAATGAACGAGTAGGTTAGTTTCTTCATGAGAGAATGCCATTCGTGTGACCGAAATTAATGCGTCAACGATGCCTCACGAAACATGCCAATGATTCAACTGATGTGTTCAGCAGTTGAGTTGATGAAACCTACCTGTAGTTTTATAGGGCATCATACGTGTAACAGGTTACGTGTAGCTAACTGAGTTCAGGAATAATCCGTTTGCGTTAGTCGTTCTGTTTATAGCTCACGGGCTTCGCTCATGTTTTTCTAGTTTCAACCTCGTATGTAGCCAAAGCTCACGTTATACTTAATTGAGTCTCATCTAAGTTAACATGCCGGCCCGTAGGTAGTATCAATTGAATAGTTTCCATGCTCAAAATAATCGCTGATTATGTCCAACGTTAGCTTTTCGCAAAATACAGCCAAGAAAGTCTACACTTCGGATCTGTTGGTGAATTCCACATGGCCGATTGATATCAGGTATAAAAACAATATGCTATTCGCATGGTTTCTTAACCGAGGTGTTCCAGCATTTGTGGTCCACTATGATGAAAATCTACTCAATTCACCGCTTATTCAAAGTGCGAATCCAAACGTCGTCTTCTGATAACACATTAGGATCGGTCGAAAAGCCTCAGTCTTACAATTTCAGTTAGTTACTGAGTTGTTTATTTTGCCTGTGCCAGTGCGATCAGCTGATGAGAGAATATGTTTTCTTTAAACTGTTGTACATCTATAAATACGGCTATTTGTCTCCTGCATAAGAAATGCTAACTGCAGCCAGTACGAAGTCATCTCCACATAACTTATATGAAAGGTTCATATTCGAGTGCCATTTCTGAAGCTATTCGAAGTCCATAATTGCGGACATTACATCTATGTATATAATGTTCGCGTCGCTGGTGTGAATTCACTCTCAGTCACATATGCTGTCACTGACCATTTTGGAAACCAAATATTTGCCACAATACTTGTTAATAACAAATGTTTCCAATGTTCATGTTTGCATTGGCAGACACGCGTGTTCGTGAAATTCTGACAGAGCAGTATACTCCCAAGAGCAGTCAGTGGATCATATATGTCATCAATAAATTGCTGTCCAGCTAAGGGCAAATATTCAATCAGTAGGTATCCGAATGGTTTAATATTTCAGTATATAAAACATTTGGTGTGCAAGTTGCTGCGGTTCATTCAGATAGTTTGAGTTAGTATAAATCCCGTATTTTTGGCAGTTCGTCCCACGCTACGTTAAATTGTCGCAGTAGTATAACTACAATGAACAAATACATGAAGTATTCACTCATAAGTTAGTTTCAAGTTGAATATCATTCACACTTGATCACAGCCTTTGCATTCGGAAAGAATTTCAAGTGAACCCATTAAGGAAAGAAGCACTATACTCGGGTTTCGCTCTGATAAGAGCAAGTCAGTAATGGGTACGGTTTCCATGGCTGAGATTTGAACTCCGGCCACACTTTCATGAGGCAATTGTGTTGATCACTGCGCTATTGACCTCATCAGAAGTGACCGAATTATCATATGTGGACGCTCAACCAATTTCGGTTGTAAACAATGACATAATTGTTTAACATTCTGGTCATGAACTTCAACTCCATATTTAAGTTTTTCCATGGGAAAAGAAGACATGTGCTGCGATGTGCTAACACTTTGTTTACTTTCCTCAGTCGCAAATGCAAAACATGACAGTTGTATATATGACACATAAATAGAGACAGACACCGTGTAGACACGTGCAAATTCACGCCACGTATTATGTTATCATCACTACGGCAACTCTATGGGTTGCTTCAACCACTTTTGTGCACAACGCCAGCTAACGAGTACTGCTTAGCGTAGTTTCGCTGAAGGCCAGAGGCTTCGGGTTCTGTTGACAAAACGATATTTTGAATGATCTAAGTAGGTCACATTGGTGACCTGTTCGGCAACCGATGATACGGGGCTTCGAGTCACGGATTCACCAGTTTCAGATCGTTGTCATAAGTTGTTTTACCCAGTTCTACCACTCGCTGAGATAGCTGTCGATCTGTTCTGTCTATGTAGACGTCACTGCAACTGCAACTGAACTGATAGACAGCGTGAGAGACAGATTGGTCAGACAAACTGTGTTCGCGATTGTGTAGAATGGGTTCTTTGGTGGGTTGAATCCAGCGAAATTTGGCAGCCGCATACATGCGCGATAGGGCAGATTGCAAATTTTGCTTGATGTTGTTTGCCAGATGATCACGCCTGAATCGCAAAATTAAAAATATATCTTTCCATTGAGCTGTTTCTATTAGCTCACCCTGCAGTGGATGTCGATGTATATTTACCGTACTAACACAACCCTAGTAGTATACTTTCATCTCCAGAGTTAACATGACTCGTCAATTTGCGTCATCCATTCTTACTTGTCAGCGTTGAGTACGTTCACATTTATCTGATTTCCCAATAACAAGGAATGTTCTGTCGAAAATGTTGGAAGTAGTGATGACGACGAAAATATTTTGGCTGACAAACCGGTTGCGAGGAGTACATTTAGAAATTCACAGTACAGCACCAATCTGACAAAGATCTCGTAGTGTATCGACTGAACGGTCAGTCTCAGTTAGAGTGCAACATTGCTGAGCGACAATGTTGACTCCGAGTTTGCGGACAACGCTGTTGTTAACTCGAAAAGTGACTACTCACATAAACTACGCCAGATGTACGCCTGCTCGGCATTTTTGATTAATTATGTAATGGTTAATCGGCTGCAAATGGTCTGAGACCCATTTTATTTTGCAAGTACATGTCGAGACACATCCTTCAATCACGACTGGTGAAGGGACCCGACTGCATCGGTTATTCTTTAGGTGTTATGTTGAGATACAGAGACTGGTGTATTGCAGCGGTTACTAACACTGTAGTTCTGTCTCGTCAGGTCAGTATCCTTACAATGCACAGGGAGTGTCTACCATTCTTGTGTCGTGTCCTAATAGACAGTCTTATGTGGAACCGAGTGCAGTTTGCGTGGAAGTTCATCAATTGGGCACTACGTGTTCGTCTAGCTGTGTTAATTCCACACTCGTGAGGACAATAGTATTTATCAACAAATTCCTCCACTCAGTAGTATCGGTTGTGTGAGGGAGTTTTTGTGCCTTGGTGACCGTCCGTTCAGCTGAGATGCGATGAAATATGCTCAGTTTAGCTGCATATTCTATAACGATCCCGGCTGGAAGTGAACATGATTTGGCTAATTGGATGAACAATGACAACCCCTCATTGCCCGTTCAGCAGACTGACCCAGATTGTAGCAACTGCGTGCTGAACGACTTACAGTCCAGTTAAATACTTCCAGCTGATCTACTGCTATAATCCGTTTTCGTGAATGATATGAACTGGGATCAATTTACAGATAATGAGTAAATGGGTGAAATCGCCTAATAACTGCCGATATTCATTCGTTAGAAAGAATCTTAATTTCACGCACGCTAAACACAAAAGACATTTGCTGTTCAACAGCCTTCCCTTAAATTAAAATACACTAACCGGGTACAGTCTACGTGCTCAGATTTCGGTTTCAGATTTCGCATCCAAACTGCATGCCAAATGGATTATGTATGATACTTCCAAATGCATGAGAGACAGTAAATGTGGGCTACTGGTGAATGGTCAGTTTTGACACAAGCACATGTCTTTTGACAAAGCACTAGACATTGAACTGGCTTAAATTCATCCGTAAATCTGTTGGTGGATATGTTGTTCAACCTAACAAATTTAATGTGTTTGGACAGGAAATGAAAATAGAATGTAATGTGTTTATAATAAATGATGATAACAACTTGCAAAATGATGACTTGATGCAACAAAATGAAAACCACCATATAGTTTTACAACAGTTCAATTCACATATAAGTATGTCACGTGTTAAAACACATTCAGTCCAACAGTAATGGAAAACGTGTCTTCACTGAACAGATAAATAACATGAAAGGCATCCCGTAGACAAACGACAATGATTGTGTCACTCACGAAGTAAATCGACGATCCTATCGACTTCCTAATGATGAGTGAGTTTCGACAGCGTGAGCACGTAGGTAGAAGTGGCGTGAACAGCATCAAATTACTTACAAATAAGCCAGTCTTTAAACCTCAGTGTCCAATAATCGAGTGAAACGACGAGGGTGATTTATTAAATACGTGCTGCTCGGCTTTACTACGCGTGAACAAGAAGCCGTGTTAAATAAACCAACGATTAACCCTTGAGCGTTTGTAGAGTTATGAAGACTTCACTATGAACTTCACTGACCACTCCTTCGTTGAATTGGGCATAGTCCGAAAACACTTAATGACCATTGCTTTTAGATCGAAAATCAAATTTTCCTGTGCACTATACTGCGTGTTACGATTTTTATAATCCTCTAAGTATCAACAGCATAATGTTACTACATGGAATATTGAAACGGTTCTCTAGGTACCTGTCAACGAGCAAAATATGTCAGTTTCCTATGATGTAGAAAATGTACTAGCATCTAGTAAGTTTTAAGAAAAATTACTGAGAAAACTCATACATGTGTGTGATGTCTCAGTGTTGATATCGGGACCTCAACATGTTTTTAACATGTCTGCAACTAAAAAAGGTACGTACGAGTGTGTATACATAATCGGTTACTATTGTCATTTCTGAGTGGTGTGCCATCTGACTGCTTAATATGAATACTACTTTGCTGAATTTTAAGTGAAAAGAAATGACAGCGAAAGAAATTCAGGAGAATGTTGAAGGCGGATCTGACTGCCCGATAAAATCACCTGGACCATGAGTAAGACAACTGTCGTATGTGAATGGATGTTCTCTCCGTCCTGACATTCCTTTGTATGAAAGGTTTTGGTTTACATGTTGAACAAGTCGGTGCCAACAAATCGTTGAGACATAACCGACACCCTGGCCACTTCAAATATGAGGTTGTTTCGACTGAAGACCTGGGAAGAGTCGGAGACGTGGACAGCGCTGGTGGCTTTCGGTTATGTTAGTGTAATAGTCGAAGTCAACCCCGACCTTCAAATATCTGAGTATAGCCATTGATAGAATTAGAACGAAGGAGTCTCGAGAAACTGAGATGGCAGTTTAAGGCAGACTGCTGTTCAACGAGGTAAGACCACTTGGCACTTATTGAGCCTGCTCAAAGTTTACTGTCTAAGGCTTCCCTCCATTTGAACACAACATCAACGGAGCAACCGTAAACCGGCAGGTTCTACGACCGTCAACATCTACCATTAAGTTGGGTTTGCCTGGCAAGGGTGATCGTTCGGACAGGTGTCATCTAACTGTCGCATGTCACGAGAGGAACAATAACAGCACTGATAATAACAAGGGTAAGAGAGAACCAAGCTAGCCAGGAGAACCCTGCGAATGCAATAGACGATAGAATGACTTACTGTAAACATCTTGATGACAGGTGGTTGAAATAAACATTGGAAACGCAAAACTCGCGTTAGTTGCAACTTCTTTGTTAATAAAGCGATCCATGGTGATTCCGTTATTTTATTGAGAACGACAGTTATAGCAATAATTGGTAGGTACTTGATTGGTGTGTTGAGAAATCAACTCAATCTCATCAAACCTGAGGCCGAATTTCCGAGAAATCCGGAGCCTTACTTGCATAAATTTGCTCATGCAAACCAAACGTCTGCTCCCCTACAAGCAAATTTAGTCAGTTGGACTGAGATGTACGAAACAACCACAACTGACTGATTCAACTACCTTTGAAAGAGCTAGACCAGCAGGCTGTGTAACTCCTAGGCTTCAGGGGTTACCTAAGGTGCACAAAAACCGAGTACCACCACAGCCGATTTCAGATATGAGCCATTCGCCGTATCGTGCAGAGGCAAAATGACTAACCGAATTGTTATATATAGTTTGGAAAACGCTAGTGTTAGGGATGCTTTCGAATTTATGGAAACAACGAAACAACTGAACGCAAAAATAATGCGTTTATTCTCGTTTAGCGTCATGTCTCTTTTCATAAAAATATCAATCAGCGAGACAATTGTGTTGCTCCGCCAGTATGTAGACAGCGACGATATAAACGTTGGGACATCGGTAGATTAGTTAAACAGGTTTTGTAGTGCTACACGTACAACGCTATGTTTAGGTTTTCAGGTAAGTTGTGTCACGAAAAGGACGGAGTTAACTATGGGGTCAAGGTCAGGTGCTTTATTGGCCGATATTCGTAACCCGAACCATCTGTATGTATGGTGTTTTTAGACGTATTCATGTCACGTGGTGAGGATAGCACAAAAAAACGCAAAGTATGCTGCAGAGCAACTTGCTCAGGAAATTATATCAATTTTAATAGCTTCTTACCTCTGGTACTGTGTAAATCACCAATGTCACCCATAAGTGACACAATACATCAGCTATTACCACAGCTGTTTCCCGCCAACTGACTTCCAATACATCCCATATAATTGCCCCGACTCGGGCACATGTCATTCCAGACATCGTGAATCTGTTAATCAGGTATGTGTGCCGAAACCAAATCTGCCACATTCTGAGCCAGTTCTACCAATGAGATAGACATAACCGAGGTAGTTGAGCTCTATTTTACATGCATAACACTCTTCCATGAGTTACGACCTACCTAGAAATGCGTCCGGCTGTCAACAGGAAAATTTGGATTTTCGAATAAGAACTAACTTATCCCCATGTTGAAGAAAACCATTGACTAAATCTGCGATAAGCTCCCACTGCATGAAAATCATCAAAACGACAGTGTCACAATAATCTGAGTGTCAAAAACAACCACCATTTACGTCGAGTCCAATTTAAACGTATACGAAGTATTTACAAGCGCAAAAGAGAGAGAAATTGATGACGATACTGGAGACCAATGGTTATACGTTTCTGGTGATAATGAACAAATCTTCCAGGATTTACCGACTGCTGGAGACAGGTGCTTGCCGACCCAGAGGTCTGTGACAACCGTTCACTGTCGAGTGTAATTCTATGTGATCATAAACTCGTCGCTTCAATGCTCAGTGCTGAATTCACCTAGGCAGTCCGATCCGTGCAAGGATCTACACCCACATTCGACCGCCCCACACTCGCTGACGTAGTTTGGCTTTCAGCTAATTCGCTGCCAACGTTTTCTAAATCACTACTGATTGATTAACAACTTTCTCTACAGCTGATCGCTGTTTGCATAACACATGTAATCAAGACTTCCTCCTTGTTCACGCCATCTGATTTTCGACCAATTTCTACTTGTTCCATGGTCACAAAGTGTTTTCATAAGATCTTGTCTAACTGTCGAGTCCCTTCATTTCTCCATGGTCGAGTACAGTTTAGCTTCTTATAGAAAAATGGAACATTTGGGATGACAACTATTCTCCATAACTTGCCTTGTCATTCTCATACAACACGTTGAATTTGTTTGCCTGTAGACATTGATATATCTAGGGCTTACAACAATATATTCCATGACTTTCTGCTAGGAAGAGCCACTGCCAAAGGTACATCTATCATGTTGACCGATCTAAGAGCACGGCGCACTAAGTCGTTTTACCCGGTAGGCAAACTGTAAAATAACCGTTGAGATAAAAGGCCGGATATCTATTACACGGCACCGACACGTAAATTAGCTAGGGAGGATAAAGACCGGTCGTGGACATACGAGTAAATCGATAAAGTGTGCTGCGGTTACGCGCGCGCAGTCACATTGCATGCAAACAAACAATCGAACAACATACATCACACGCCTTACTTAACAGACTAGGTATAATATACAACTATGAGTTTTAGAACTATTCCGCACACCACATCGCAGGCCGGTCAATAAAATCTCCAGGTCGCGCCCCGATTTTCTACGTCCGATGAATCCTATTTTGAAAGTCACAAAGTTTTCAGAAAAATGAGATATCCTTCAAAGAAATCGCTTATCCACTTTATTGTTCATGTTGATCTTGCATGAACTTGTTTCAGGCTCTTTTGATTTTGTCCTTGTCTCACCTACACCGGACGGCCAGTCGGAATATTAGCCTCGTGCGAGTGACATCATAATAACAGCTCCCTCGAAGGGAATACCAGCACTCATACCGGAACATCTGAGGAACTGTTCGATCGGAATCTATTCCATCGTGGACCACACGGGAACCTAATGCATTCGCATAAAGTCGGTTGGAAGAAAATGCTGCTTTTGATTACCGACTGTTGGATGTGAATGGAACCATCATCGTATCCGCTTTCCGCACAACATTTAACCTTCTAGTACCGCCGAGTCAACGTCAGACGATCTCGCGTGTTCGTCTTTCTGTTGACACCTATCAGTCTCAGAGCAGGCTTGATTCAGCTAAACATCCTATCTCGAATCGTGCAAGAAAATACATCGATTTTTCAAAACAGTAATGCTCACTTTGAAATCAATCACTGTCAGGACCACAGTTCAGTAACTCTTCAGTTGAGACGTTCTGAACAGTTACTGGACAAGAAACTAACACATCCCAACTAACCAAATACAACATATATCTACAGGATTTGATGTAACAGTGTCGATACCAACATGTCTCAATATGTTGGTTGCCTTCAATCTGAATGTAACACCGCAACCTTTTCGTAAAATGTGCATGTACATTAAACCAGTTCGTTAATAAAACATTTGTAACGTTTTGTACACTATTTTCTATTTCATAATTCTGACTGTTATTCACTCTTTTCACTCTCTTCAACTTCTCATGTACAACCAACATTTAAACCAACTTTATCAAACTAATCAATAATCAGTAAATACAACTCACTCAAACTTCTCGGTTCGCTAGCCTTGAGTTCTCTCTGCGTCCAGTGCCGCTGGTAAAAAAAAAACACATTTCCGGAGAATTGGGAGTTAACCGAATCAACCGGCTAGTGTGGCGAAATGTTCTCATTTATCTGCCATCGGAATCAATCTATCGGTCGTCCGACAAATGTCATCTCTGGCGCTGTCTTTCTTTCTTGTAGTGGTCTGTTCAACCTAACGGACTTTGACTTATCAATGAGTCGTTCCTATTTTACCGATATATCTCCCGTTTAATTTGCACGTCCACCTTTGGGCCTATCCGTCACCGTTACGACTCTTCTTTGCTACTACCATATTTTGGTCATTTTTATCATTTGGTTACTCTGTGTAC
>LUCH01001758.1:0-41614 GCA_013368495.1 Paragonimus heterotremus
ATAAGCATAAATTATGAAGTATAACTGACTTGTGGACACTACACCATCGGCGTTATAGGAAGAACCAGTAAACGCGTGTAGCAGAGTTTATTCGAAAACGTGTTATGCTGTTGTTTTTTACTCAAGTCAAACAAAAATGTACAATGAGGTTTGATGCAGCAGTTACGCTATGTTGGCAAAATTAAGTAAAATTAATGAAAACTCTACCCTCTCGACAATCCTCTTGAAATCAGAGCGGTCTCTGACCAAACTCCTAGCTCTATACTACTCACAGGCGAGTCAGTAACACGTCAGAGGCCTTTCTGGTTATGCAAATAACTATTCAAGTCAGCAAAACCAGTGAATGCCAATGAAAAACCTATTGAACCTTGAAGTGACCTTGAAGTTGTTTCCACTCATGGCGCTTCGTTGCTCGAGGCGTCTGTTTGATTTGCGTAGATGCGTCAGTTCTTGCTGTCTTCAGCAGCTGTACTGGCGGCAGTTAACCTCACACACTTACAAGAAAATTGTAACACATGACTGCGTGCTACTTAAATCGTTTGATTCTTGTTGTGGTTTGCAGCGACTCTCAGTTGCGCGCTTTTCTTGTAAGTATGAAGTTGGCAATTTTCATTTACAGCCTACCCATCACACACCGTCATAAAACTTCCTAATCTGTCTCCTACTATGGAGACGGGAACAGTTGTCAGCTGGGCTAAGAATGAAGGTGATGAGGTATGCCGATACCAACAACTTGCAGTGGATAATTATTTATAGGTAAACGAAGGTGATCTTCTGGCTGAAATAGAAACCGATAAAGCCACAATGTCTTTCGAAGCTAGTGACACTGGTTTCCTGGCAAAGATTCTTGCCCCAGCTGGCACAAAGGATATTCCGGTTGGAACGGTAAGCACTGATATTAACTCTGCCTAATGCTTTCGTAGCCTCTATGCGTTGTCGTAGAAGACTCAGCCTCTGTATCGGCTTTCAAAAATTA
Source organism: Paragonimus heterotremus (assembly GCA_013368495.1). NCBI lineage: Eukaryota > Metazoa > Platyhelminthes > Trematoda > Plagiorchiida > Troglotrematidae > Paragonimus > Paragonimus heterotremus. Next base: position 977 of record LUCH01001758.1, read on the forward strand.
TACACCGGCAGCCTCTGATGTAAGTCTTTTATTTATGGATAATGTCTCCATTTGCTTAGTTGACTGTACATTGCGATTTTGGCTATAGTCACTTGGTTTGTAGTGGATAATTGAGTATGCGCTAAACCCTCGTCTATCAACAGTTTAAAATGCCCTTCCCGAAGAGCAGTTGAAACGTAGTCCAAACAGGCATCGAACTCAAAGAACGCAGTAGGGTTTGGAAACAAGCCGTGTATCTCCAGCAATGTTCAGAAATGCAAAAGGTAGTTAGCTCTAGCCTAGACCAAGAAAAGAAAAAAAAAAGGAACGCAAGGTGGGCTCCAGTCCACTCGGTTGCACTCAAAATCGCGCCAAACAAAAAGTGCGTTAAACAACACTCGAAAAGGTACAAGTTAAACCACATTGAAGAATGAAGTAGTAGATGAGTCGTTAGGAAAGGAGCAAGCATTCGCTATGTGCAATTAGTTGAGCTACTAAAGGAAGTGGCACTGGGTTCATGTCAAACCTCTTATAACAGGCGTACACAGAATCACTCGTCATCATCATCATCATAGCAGCCATGAGCCTAACCAAAAGGTACTGTGGCTCGGGCCACCGCTCACCTCAACAGTGACATGGAATATCTTGGAGGAAGACGCTACTAAAAAGGTTGAACAGTATTAAAAGAAGACTAAGTGGAAGAGCCAAAAATGGTATTAATTCAGGTACGCCATTGACTGCGACGCACTGCCATCTCGTGTAGGGTCTTTAACCAGCGGTTTGAGTGATCACGAGGACCCCATCTAGGCAGGCGACACCTACCCACTCTGCTCAGTGGAGCAGTCAGGCCTTCATATTTCGGGACCACGTTGTTGCTCGACCACAATGTGGTTTCACCCAACTGTTGGTGTTCTCAGTATATGATGCCCGGTACGGTAAATGATCAGATGATATACGGTACGGAAGACGCTCATTTGGCATACGAAGTACGTGACCTAACCATCGCAAGCTATGCACCGTGATTAGTTGACCAGTTGACCGCGCATCCCGAGCGTTCCCGAATACGCGCCGGCGAACGGCCACATTACTCACGCGATCAGTCCACTTAATATGGGCCAACTGGTGGGGACAACGGTGGTCAAACACAGCTAGCCTGTTAACATCTTCCGTGTGAACAGGCCACGTTTCCAAACTATAGAACAAAACGGAACGCACACAGGCACTACACACCCTTCCTTCCAGCGACAACCTAATGTCTTTCCGACGCCAGAGATGACGCAGCTTGGCAAAGGCAACGCGCGCCTTTGCTATTCTCGCCGATATCTCATCAGCAATATTACAACCTGACGAGATTGTGCTACCAAAGTATGTGAAACTGTTCGCAGTCTCAAGCGGGTTACCTGCAATAAAGAAAGTAGGGGTAGAAATGACCCAGTCTTGAAGCAGCACATTGCACTTTGAATGTTAGAAGCACATTCCATACAAACCAGCCCGGCCACTCACCTTGTCCAGCATGGTCTGCATGTCTTCGGCAGACAGGCTAAGTAAGACGATGTCGTCCGCGTACTCCAGATCGGTCAGTCTGGCGCCAGGAAGAAGCTCAACACCAAGCCCACTGGATTCGTGAAGCGCATCTTCCAGAATGTCGTCCATGACAATATTGAACAGGAAGGGAGAATCGGACATCCTTGACGAGCACCACTGGAAGTGATGAACGCCCAACACAGTTGTCCATAAACTCCTATCATGCTTGCAGAGTAGGCATACAATGACCTCAATAGATTCACGTATTTCTCCGGTACTCCCTTGCGAAAAGAGGTCCAGGTATTTAGGCCTTTTCAGATGGTCCGTCTATCCTAGGCCTGCAAACTTGTTATTAATCCGCCTTCAGTGCTTTAGAGACGTGACCTGTTTCAATGGAGACAGGAACTACTCCTGAGCACAACGCTCCAGCTGCAGTCTAAGAAACAGAGACTACCGTGTCTTCGGGTATCAATGTCCTTCACGGTTGATGAAACATCTGATTGGCCTTATGAGCTGCTTTTTAATGTTGGGTGCTTATTTTAAAATCTTCACGGGTGTGGATCCATCGGTTCAGCGTTGCATTCCTGTGAATACTTATTGTCTCATCGGGCATTTCTATAATGACAGGTAACTCCAGGTGTAGTAACTCCCGTTCAATAATCAGTGGATGTTACTTGTCTACTTCCCCCCTGTAGCGTTGACTTTTCGAAAAACCTTAAGATCTGTTTACCTTTTGTGAACACAGAACGGTAATTGTTGCGTCTCTACAGTTAGTCGTTTACGTAGAAGTCTTAAGATCGATCCATAGAGCATCCCAGTGATGGTTGTTTCACGCCAGGCTTTTTCTCATCGACGCATCTAAAATCGGCTTCCCCTTAATAATTTTGAGGCTTATGCTGACATTTCCGGAGGCATATGAAGCTTGCTTTTCAAACCAACAGGCTGTTTCTTCAGTCCAAATGACAGATAGCGATTGACTTCATTGTCTAGCCGATGACTTATTTCATTGAAAAATGCCAGCAAATCTGCCGGGTGTGATGGCTTTTTACCAAACTCATTGCTCGGACTTTTAGAATGTGCAGGTTGTCACGTGGCGCGATCTTATCCTGTAGGATTCTCCCTACTACTTTCCGTGTCGCCGTGGGTTTGGCAGGCTTGTAATTAAAGGCCCCTCTCTGCCACGGCCCATTTACACAGATGTCACAGCTGCCCCATCCGATCATTCGGCAGCTTTGCGGTTTCCAGCGTAAATATGAGCATTTTGGAAAGTGCCTGTCCGACTACTCAACTAGTCCTATGTTATTTTGCTGCCTCAATAAAGTACGCGTATTAGAGCGTTGTTATGGCAAGAGTTGTAAAAACAGAATATATTTCGTTATACTAGTAGTCTCATTATAGCCACCAACTTGCGTAAATATCAGATATCTCATTCCTCTTAACTGTTTGTCATATTTGTCACGCCCTTTTGGTCTGACGTGCCCATTCTTGTGTTTTTTGAATGAGTGTTAAAAGGCCTACGAAACATGTACTCTTATGAAATCAAGTCCAGTGCAATTTTAGCCCGGCGTGACGTCACAACAAAATGTTTCAACCACTCTTTCTCTGTGCAGCATGTAACTAGTGGGCGAGTTAATATCACAACGCCGCCCACTCAGCCGAATGTGGCTGAGCGCTGTCCACCTGGTAGTTGTTCTGAACAATGATTGCAGTTAATGTAGTTTCATCTTTGCCGAATTTAGTGCCTCATTATGAACGTCGCTTATCTTCGTTCGGTTGCGCCAAACCTAGTAACACGAACTGACGATAGAAGCATGAAATGTTGAGGGCTGGTTCACTCCGTACGTTTCATTATAACAAACAGTTATGTGGGGATGGTTAATTTTCTCGTTATACTGTGACTTCCGTTACAATGGCGTTAGTTACACTGAACACAAAAGCCTGTCCTACATTAAAGAGATACTCTGTAGTCAGTTCTTTTCTGTGTTATAGAGACCTTTTGTTATAATGGCCACTTACTGTATCACCATGATTTAGTGTGGTTATATAGCTTATATAGTTTTATGAGCAAGTAGGGATGTACTGACCTTTTGACGAAGCATACGTCTCATTCTTGCTTTTTTAACCTGGGTTTTGTCCATTTGTTGGCTTGTATATTTCAACGATATCTTAGTCTCATGTGACCTAATTTGTCTCAGTCTACCTCTGTTTAGACATTGACATCCGAAATGTCCTTTTATTATACCCAGACTACTTGAACTTGAGAGTCTTTACTACAGAAGTGCCCCAGCTTTTATTATGAACTGGATTGGTGTACTCAACTTTGAGAGGTCAATACTTCGTGTGGGACGGTTACTGTCAAGTTTTACTTATATATAATCACTTAAGCACTTGAGGCTCAACTTGGCAATTCTGGATTGTTCAGCTGATCTGGGCACCACTTAGGCACTTTCAGACTTCGTCTGTTAATTCATCCTTCATGTGCACCAGATGGTGTATGCACGGCACTATGCGGGTGATTGACAAATTATTCCTAAAAATGCACGCTGTTGATTTGTTTTGGTTTTCACGTTGTTTTTATGATGTTCGTCAAGTTCAAGGCAAAACTCGTTAGGAGTTAAAATGAAAATATTTTTACAAAGTCGTTCAATTTCTCAGTTTTACTATTGGCGACGGTATGTCTGGGTGATGTTCGCATTCCACTCGAATTGTGCTTTTCATCTAGGCCCAAGCACCAACTCCTACCAAAGCCAAACCTCAGGTCACAGAACCTCCCAAACCTACTAGCCAACCTCCGTCGACCACTCAGCCACCCTTAACAGCTGTCCCACCTACCTCAGCTGTGATGGCGGGTCCACAGCCTATCGCCACTAGAGACGGTCAACGGGTGTTTGCGTCACCACTGGCGCGTAAATTGGCTGCGGAACAAGGTATTGATCTGGCTCAGCTGGCTGCCACAAAGTCAGGAACTGGCCTACGAGGGATGTTTCGTTCCGCCGATCTGGTTGGCGTAACATCCGGTGTGCCCGTTTCTTCAGTTGGTGCTTTTAAAGATGTTCCGGTCACTGACCAGCGTGCGGTAAGTGTGGTGGTCATACATTTTGCTTTTGCTTTGTTTACAGTATCTGAACTGGTATTTATTGGGTTCCGAAGATTAGCCATTTGGCCATGTATATATAAGTTCACAAGAGATGTGAGTCGAGTAAACAGGGTTTGTTTTAAAGCCGGTTTGATTGACGTCATCAACTTATAATTATGCGATATGTCTTTGGATTTTCCGTTGTAGTCGTTGGGCAATAGACTTTTTCACCGCTTACAGAATTTTTCTCGGAGACCTAGTGTTTGACGGCTTTGCACGCCTTTCGGTTTCTGTTTTTTGCTATCCATAGACCCTCTCCTAACTGTTTAACGTCTCACTCGGGGTGTGAGGACATTACTTTAGTTCCGTATAACAAGGTTCAGATGACTCGGTACTCTAATTCTTTTTTTATTAAGAATTTTCCGATCAGCTTTAACGGTTAGAAATTGAAAAAATTGGACTGGTATAACTCGGACCGTGCTCATGTGTGATTGCGGCTTCCACATTTACAGATGTTCGTTTGAATCTGAAGTGTGATAACAAGTACTCATCACTTGGCGCTCACCTTTCACACTTTATCATACGTAACACGTAATGACCACAGGAAGTAGCATGTGTCGCAATGTAAAAAGTGGAAGTCTTGTTGAAGATACAGAAGAAGGATGTGGAGGGAGAAGAAATGCGTTGATACACACAGATTCACAACGCAAGCGCCGTTGACTTCTATTCTTCACCATATCAGACATCGTCCACAACCAAGTGTGTTCTTGTCCTTAAGACCTCTACCAGAAAGCTGGAAACGCTTTACTTAGGCTAGCTTCATTGTCAGTGCTTTCTTTCTCCAAACCCAAATCATACGTTAGTCACGAGGCTGCAGCTTTCAGCTTGATCCAACATTCCTAACAAGGCAAAAGGTGAAAAACGGTGAGGTAGTCTTCATAAGATATGGCCAAGCCTACGGAGCCTGCGAAATGAGGCGATGCAGTTTAGTGGTTGACGGAGTCTATCCGTTCTGTTGACATATCGACGAACTTCGTCAAAGTTGACTCGATGTTCCCACCGTACGCTATTAATGCTTCGAAGACACCGATGGTCGAAAATGGACACCCTGTAGACATCTACGTGGATGGATTGGGTTTCGAACTCGTACAACAGGACCGTTGTTTTAATAACTTTACACACTCAGCCTTTCACAGAAAGACTGAAATCATACCAACTTCACAGATGGCGTTAGTTAGCAACTGGTATACGATCCTTTGCTGCACGATTTGTGATTTTAACAGACATTCTACCAACGCTGATACAGCTCTCAGGGTATATAAACGTATTTTTACCTTCAGTGGCCCATTACCAAGAGTGAGAGCAAACGCAGAAACCTGTTTATCTAGGAACAACACTTTGCACTTAGTAGATGCAAAAGCCACACCAAAATGGGACTGAAGCCTCTAGTCTGCCTAGAATTTTTTGGGAAACGTCAAATTAGAGTTGTATCGTCTTCACACTCTATGTCTCGAAGTCGAGTGCCTGGGAACAGTCTCACACCATCACACTCAGTGTATCAGAAAGCGCTTTAGAATCTCGTCCACTGCAAAATTGAATAGGAAAGTAAGGGCTGGGCAACCTTGTTGCACTGCACCTGAGATGTGAAGATCATTGATACGCTGCTACAAGTCCTAACTCTGCTCGAAATATGACGACAAACCGCCTTTTGGATGTTCACATACTTCTGGGGCACACCCTTCCTCGACAGACAGTTCCAGAGTGCAGTTTTATCAACTGATTCAAAGGCCCCTCTGATGTCTAGAAGACAACAATTGTTGGTCTTTTATATGAATGGCGGAGTTCAGGCGTCTGGCGAAATGTGAAGATGTGATCAGTGCATCCACGACCGGGACGAAACATAGCTTGTTCTACAGGGATTTTTTTGCACGCATTCCGCTTGGTCCATAGAGTACGGTGGCTGCGAGAAACTTTGACGCCATAAAAACCTGGTCAATCTCTGGGTGATTTGTACACGAGATGCGTGAGCACTTTTTGAAAACGGGGACGATGTTTGTCATCCCGTAGTCATTTGGAACGACCTCACTGGCCCAAGGTGTCTAAAAGCAGAGTTCCCACTCTTCAACCAAAGCTGGTCTCCCATTTATAAATGCGGTAGATGGGCGTTCGCCTGAGCAGGATGTATCACGACGTTTCAGAATCTCCATCTCAAGTGAGCAGTGGCCGAGCCTGAAGGCTTAGTTAATGGCGGACGTGGCCACTTGAAGTGTTGTTGGAAACAGTCAACTTAATGGCATAAGCTTCCCCTCATAATCGGCTTTACAGATGACCTCATTCACACCTGAATTTCTGCCACCCATCGCTCTGAGGAGATGGAACGGCTTTTGAGAGTTCCCGATAACAATGGGTTGTTCCATCTCGATGACATGGTGTGTCTACCGGACTTCGAGATTCTTTCTCATTTGTTCCTGGGGTTCAAAGTGGCTGGATTGAATTCGCTGCTAGACGGTATGTTCCAGCGAGCGTCGAAACGTCCTATTGATCGCGTAGAGACCTAGTGATTGGCAGCAGAACGGGCAGTAGTATCGCAGGGGTCAGTATTACAAATATACATCGCGTTTTATATGTGCTTCAGTGTGGTCTGATGGGCGGAGTCCTAGGCTGGAGACAAGCACGTTTTGGTAAATGTGCAGCTGTTGTTTCCCGTCAGTTTGTACTTGACGAGGTGGTCTCTCACTAAAGCACAGAGCGGGCGTGATATATACCAGTGCATGATGAGAATCCACACAGGCTCTCCAGTCTGACTTACAATCTTGGAAATAATCACGTCTCCGATAGCTGACGGTCATGTGGTCAATCTGTTTCCACGATTAACTGGGCGATAGAGATGACCAGGTGGCACACTGATGTCATGAACGTCGAAAATTAGTACTTGCCTGAAACAAACCGTTATCGGCACAGAGGTGCAACAATTGTACATGCGCCGCGGAGTGTTCGGAAGGTTAATGAGCTGGTGCTAAAAGGTATTCCTGACTGAGTCTGAACTGCGGTCTGTGGGAGCATATGCGGCACCATCAAACAGACAGCGTCGGTGATGAGCGCTTCGGTTTTCTAACCGTAACCTCAGGTCTGACATTGTAAAGAGGATTGCTGACGGATGTTCAGTCAGGCAACACTTTCTTTGTTTATGCGTTTAGGGCAGTTCTAACATTGTCTTAATCACTGGCTTGAGTTGCAGGATCTTCAGATAAGCGTATATTTTGCGCGCATGTTAAAGTGGCTAACAGGGATTGAAGTTGTAGCACTGGGTTGTAATTCTGAAGCTATGTTTCAATAAGACAACGGATATCGTTGGCTGTGGTCTCCAAAGTACATGTAAGAGTTTCTTGTTGATCTGTTGGCTGTATAAGTGTCCGGAGATTAAAGATAACAAGCTTAAATGGTGTTCGGGAAGTGGGTCGACTCGGAGTTCTTGTCCGCCAAGAAAAAATCTCACCTTGCTGTTTGGTACATCATCGTCGTCCTAGACAGCAATACATCAGTGATTCACATTGATGCTTAACTGCCACAAAACCACGAAGAAGAAGAAGAAGCAAACCCTGTATAGGATAGAGAAAAGAAGGGAAAGGTGGGACCTAACTACCAAAAATAGCTACGTCTATATTCAGACATACAACATCAAGTCGCCTACACCTTACAAACAAACAGCCGAGCTGTAAGTGGAAGTAAGGTGTCATCAGCAAGACAGCTTCCTTACGGTCTCCATTGCCCTGCGTCATTAATTACACTCACTTCACAGACAACTCGACCAAACAACGACAACATTCACACCACTGAGCACGGTTGGCCGCCATCTCACCTAGAGTTTCAAGCCACCGATTCTGTGATTCCTGAAACCCTCGGCCCGGGTGACGAACCCGATCTACAGCGCCCAACCCCTTCGTGAACCATTTCATTTGTCTACGTCAGGTCCTCATCTGTTCACCTCGCACATTGCGCCAGTCGGCCGCTGCGTCGGCAAACAGTGCTCGGTGTGACAGGCGATTAGCTGGCATCCTAAGTACATGACCTAACCACCTAAGTCTGTGCAAATGTAGTGACCGAACAAAAGAACTCGTTTGACAATAAATGCCAAACACCCGCTTCCTAACCGCCTCGTTGCTCACTTGCTGGTGCCACCCGATACGAGCGATTTAACACAAACATCAGTGGTCAAATGCCTGAAGACGGTTCACGTCTTCTACCCTGAGCGACCTAGTTTCGCTACCGTAAATGAATATAGATCGCACTGCCGCCTAGTATGCGCGATCCTTAAGATCCAGAGAGATATCGGTCTGTCGCCAGAGGTGCCCTAGTTTGGCGAATATTATCCTTGCCTTAAAGGTACGCGCATCTGTTTACTTCTCTACACCGCCGCTGATGCAGCTTCCCAGGTATACAAACCGGTCAACAACCTCCATGATTTCATTATCTAGCATTAGGTGTGCGTAATCACAGCAATCTTGCAGAAACACTGCATTTTGAGGCTCCAAAGCGCATTCCGGAACACTTAGCAAAGTGCGAAATAGCGTCTAGTGTTGTTTAGGCTGGTTGAAATTTGTCGAACAGTAACACCTTGTCGTCAGCATAATCAAGATCAGTCAGTGTTTCACTTGGTAGGAGGTCCACGCCGGCATCATGTGAGTACCGTAGACAGTCCTCCATTATTTCTTCTATGGCGAAATTGAACGAAAATAGTGAAAAGAGACAGCCTTGACGTACGCCATTGCTGTTGTTGAAACTGTCAGACAGTTCGCCGTAAGCCCTAACCTGATCTGAAGTATGGAAATAAAGTGCCGACAGTATGTTCACATAGTTGGTCGGTACACCCCTGTGTTTAAGTGACTCTAAAAGTGTAGATAGATCCATCGAATCGAACGCACCTTTATAGTCGAGGAATACGGCAATTGTTAACCGGCGGTACACATGACGCTGCTCTAGAATTTAACGAAGAGTAAAAATCTGATCTATACAACCCCGCCCAGGATGAGACCCTGCCTGTTCTTCTTTAATGTCTACCTCACGAACTGCAAATGAGTCGACGAAGCATAATACATACCAGAACCTTGGAAATAGCCGGGGTCAAACTAATTCCTCTATGGTTTTCGCAAGAGCTCTTGATACCTTTCTTGAATATAGGAACTATTATCGCGTGACCCCAGCCCGGGGTGATGGTCTCCGTCGTCCACATGTTGGATTAACTGTGTCAATGCCTCAACTAACACCTCCACACCTTCTTTGAAAAGTGCCTTTAGGAGATCATCTAGACGAACAGCTCTATTACGTTTGAGAGCCGAAAGGCAATCGCGAACCTCAGTCTCAGTGGGCAGTTCCGAATCTACCGACTTGTGCTACATCACAAATTTGTAGCGGCAACACAATTAAAACAGCATGCCAGCTAAATTGACCCTCAAAGTGTTCCGCTCAACGTTCTAACCTTCTGGACTTATTATAAATTAGTGTGCCATCTGCCTCGCCGATAGCTACACTGACAGGCGGTCACATGGGACCAGTGGTACAGATCAGCTTAAAGAGTTTGCTGGTGTTCCCTGAAGCAAAAGCGATCGCCATTTTCTTTAACTTTTTCCGTTAACCAAGCCTCACGATCAGCCTTTAGACTAAATTTCAGTTTCTTGCGGATATCTCTTCCAGACTTATTATGTGAACTATCAGGAGGAATCTTCCGTCTGGCTTCTAACTCCGAAGGTTTCTCTGAGATCCAACGTTTGTTGAACTTATGTACCCATGTGCCGCATGCTACAGTACTTGCTTTCTGAATAGCTTGTGATATTTGAGTCCAGTAGCTATTAGGATCTTCGGAGTGAGAACTACTGAGGCAGCTTTCTGAGCTGGTTTTTTTTTGTACTTATGCTTTACCGATGGTAAAGCCAGTTTCTCAACCGTTAGTCGTTGTCGTCGGTGGGGTCGTTGCCCAACAAAAGTAAGAACAAAATAACAACGTACCAACACATGATCAGAATCCAAGCATGTGCTCCAGTAAGGACGACAGTCTTGAATGGGACCATGTCACATATAACTAACAGCTATGTAGTCTATCTGAGACCAGGCCTGAATCGGAGACGGTGGACGCCATGTGTAGCGTTGACATACACGATGCCTAAAACTAGTGCTGCGTAGAAATAGCTTATGTTCAGCACACAGTTGCAACCGTCTCCCGCCATTATCTGATCGGTGTGACACTATCCCAAACTTGCCGCCTAAACGAGATTCGGTTTCACCAAGGCGGCCGACCTGAGCATTCATGTGTCTATCCAGAACAACTATATCAGAGCCACGTGTCGACCAAAGGAGAGCGGCCAGATCCGAATAGAAGGCGTCTTTGACACCGAGGTCGCCACTGTCAGCTGGAGAATAGTCGGATACAGTGAAAGAATTTCTGAAGATTTGACCTCTAGGGCTCACCATAATTGGACCTGCCAAGCAGACAGAATAAAGACTGCTGTCAACCTACTAATGCGGCTGCGTCCGTCGTACTCAGGACTACACTTACTCCAACTTGACTGGTAACAACGGCCGTGGAATCACCCGAAATACATAGTCAGTATTGGGTAGACCGTATGTGTGCTGTTAGTTCTATACGTTGACTACTGCCCTGGACCCTAGTCTCTGAAATGCAGCAGACGTCGGCATGCAACGAGTCTAACGTTCGTGCGAGAGCAGCCTGCTGACCTATATATTTTGGAATACGAACGTTGAAGGCATGTATATTAATTCGCATTCTGGGTCTACACAATGGATGAGTGAGGCCTGATGCTGAATAGCAATGGGCGGAACTTACCGGCTCAGTGTTATTGTGATTAACTACATATGTTGTGGGAGCTGTGGAGTAATTATCAAAAGTGAAGGTCGGGAAGGGCCTGAGAGCTAAATTTGATAGGACAGTGGGGGATGAGTCAACAGTGGCATGTTTTCACTCACCTACCCTACTGTATGCAGTAGATAGGGCAACTCGGTTTACACTGCGAGATGACCGGTGCAGTATGGAATTACTTGTATTGTGATTATTCATGGTTGTATGTGGGCTGAGGTACTGCCAGGACGTCCAGAACTAGACAGGAGAACGATTAGGGTTCTCAACCGAAGCCTTTGGCTCGAAAGCCTGTACCGCGAGGCAGCGGGTGGGTGGCAGTGTACTAGAACTGGTACATTTTCCAGACAACCTTCCTCCAGCCTCCAACCTGGAGAACCAGGAGACTGGTTTGTCAGACCTCTACCTATTGGCCTGTCTAGTATGAGTGACTGTGGGTGTGGTGGCCACACCGTCCAGTTTAGCCCAATAAGTCATCAAGATGCGCAAGCCTACACACCACATCAAGGTCCTTTCTCGTTGTGTAACCTATTGGGTTACTATACATTACTTACCAGTGTTAATGAATATCTTAACAAAAAATATTAAAATACGACGCATAGAGAAGAATTAGCGACTCTTCAACACCAAGAAAATCGGGGACTGGAAGTGACAATTGGAAAGGTCTGTGTGTAAATTGATCGCTCGTGTTAAAGATCGTCAGTAATGCATATCCTTTCCACGACGGGAAATAGGACTCCGGTCACGCTTGCATCAGGTAACCGTGTTGACCACTATGTCGTTAGTCTCATATAAGGCACGACTGAATTATGTGCAAACCTCGAGCCACATTCGCTTGCGATCACCACTCGGGTTGTCCGATTGCCTAGGAAAAAGACAGTATGTTTTGCTTGCAACATCTTGGCGTTGAGACGAACCCTTCAATTCTCGAGCGTACGGGCCGTGCAGTGCTACCCATAAACAAAAGTGCATGTTACACAACGAATACTTTTACTGTGGACTAAAAACTAACAGAATGTCAGACACGAACCACATCACCCCGTATGTTTGTCTTGTTCATGACCCGTGGTTTTTGTTTTCGTGCCTGTCAAACGTTTGCGACTAGTAAGTGTGCAATAGGAATTAATCACCATTCTCCCCTACCTATTCTATTCAAAACACCATTGTTGTATATCTGCGTGGAAGTGTATTGCTGATGTTAGTATTAATCGGGTACATAGGCATACAGATTCGATTTGGTTAAATTTAGACAGACTTAAAGCACAACAACGGAATCAGTAAACTGTACCTCATTCACAATGGATCGCAGTTTTCACACTCACATTTGACCTCAAGCCACTGCGTCGATCACTACACCATTGATTTCACATTAAACATGACAAAATTGTCACATTCGAACGTCCAACCACTTACGTTTGTAAGTAGCTTTTGGGTTATCCAGTCACTCTGAGGGGGAACCCAATAATCGTCCCATTAAGTCCATTTGCTAACTTCACTATCAGGATTTCTGTTCCAGTGGAAGTCACGGAAAGCATTCAACCTGTTGAGCAATGTTTTGACCACCGATGAGCAATTAGGGCTCTTAAATGATAAGAAAACACGGTTACTTCATGAACGCATCATCGGCGTTCCATTCCCGGTCTTGATAAGGAAACATCATACTGACGCTCCTTAACAGGAGTAAAAGTTGAGTATACTGCCTGTTTTCGAAAGAAGTTGACTGAATGCGAAGACCGCGATTCTTTTCGCGCGACGTTCGACTTTTCCAAACCAAAACCCGGCACTACATCATCATCATAGCAGCCATGAGCCTAACCAAAAGGTACTGTGGCTCGGACTACCGCTCACCTCAGCAGTGACGTGATGGCGCAACGTGTGCTGTGGTTCTATTGATCACTTTTCTGTTCCTTATACTCATCTGTGTAAAGGTATTGTTCTGCGACGTATATCATTGTGACCACGCTGGTTTTTAGGTGTTAATTCAAAGCCTGTTTATTGAGCTGAAGTATCATGTACAGTTAGCTAGTAAATGCCCTATGAAGAGATAACCTACACTCACTCTGAGCTCACAGACTTCTTTAATAAGGTTCTCATGTAGACTACAATCTTCACCATTGTTTACCGTTTCCTAGACAATGGCCAAACGTCTCACGGACTCACAAATCAGCGTACCTCACTACTATCTCACAGCGGACATTGAAATGGATGAGGTGCTCAAAATGCGTGAAAGTGTCAATTCCACCCTAAACAAACCGGGTACAAAAGACCCAAATGTGATTAAGATTACCACGAACGATATTATTATCAAGGCTGTAGCAGTCTCCTGTCTCAAAGTACCGGAGTGCAACTCCTCCTGGCTGGACACATCTATCAGACAGTAAGTGACCGTGATATTATAGCACGTTCCTCAACTCGAATTATGTGTTCACTAAACAATCCATTCTTGTATGTAATTTTATTGTTTACAGTGCTGGAAACTGAATTTATTCTTTGTTTTGTCTTCCCGGAATTGTTCGTCCAAGCTTTGATAGCTTCCACCTGATTTCCGGGTTCAGGTTGATTTCGAATTTTTTGGAGGAGTTTTAATCACGCAGTAGCATCGATAGTCCGATTGACCGAAGTCAGCTGTTCAGAACAATAAGAAGCCATTCAATTAAGGTCTGTTGGAGTCACAGTACAGAAAATTACGTTATGATGGGGTTCATTAGTCTCAAACGCAGTTAGTCAACAGCATCACAGAGTTTGAATGGGCAGCGGAGTCACTTTCGAAACTTGGTTCGTGCATTATGAAAACCTAATAATTGGAGACGCAACAAGGTTGGGTTAAAAGTACCCAGGACTACTTTTACACAGTCTTCACCCATCAGAGCATGCTGTAGTTATATTCGGCCAAAACAACCCATGTAGATGTTTTTTCTTGGTCGCTTTGAGTACTTAACTCCGATCTTAATGGAACGTACTTTATTGTTCAACGCTTATTTCCATTATTTGCAACTGGGTAATTATAATTCTGGAGACTTTCGACATTCGCCAGAATGGTTTGCCGTCAGTGTAAGAGGTTCATTTTATTAAACCTCACCAATGATGAGCTTCATATGTTAATTTCGAAATGTGACCATTCTTACACTTATCTTATCGCAGCTGCACAAAAACTGGACTGTGACACTGCTAACTATGATGTATGTCAGAAGTAATTGTACCTTTCCAGCTGTCCTCCTAACTTCCTGTCCTGGTTTCAACTCTTTAGGTACAAGAAGTCGAAAGTGACGTCTCTCTGTGTCACACTGTACCTAGGAAATGTCACATTTAACTACTTTTCACGTTCATAGAAGGAGATACGGAACCGCAGTGAGCACAACAATGTATGACACAACCAGCTATTTCTGCATAACAAAAAAATACTTGTCTTTGAATTCAACAGTTACCACAGAATACACGGAAACCTTCAAGATGATTCAATACTGGCAGTTGGAAAATCTTTCAAAATGTTTTGCAGATAAATGTTTACGTTGTATAAAGATCGTAACCCTCCACCCACTCATTTTTGGTCCCCGTGTACACTCTCAGTCAGCTGGAGCAGTGAAAGGCCAAGACATTATTTGGATAAATTTTTGATGTCCAGTTCAAGAAAGCATTGAGTTTTGGACTTGCCGGTGCTTTCTCATAGCAGAGTAAATGGTCACGGAATCAAATGAAGTTCAGTCGGTTTTTTCACAATGACAATCGATGGTGACTCTAATAGAATTTTTCAGACTGTCCAGTCTTTTATTGGCAGCCTGATTGATGACATTCGCAACAATCATAGGTTTTCTGTTACAACTGACATAGTTTCTGTAAAACTGTTGGCTCAGTGATTTCGGTATTTGAGAACTGAAATGCTTTCATCATCGAAGAGATTCACTTATGGATGCCTTTTATCAGCAGTTGGTATCATAACCTCCTCAGTTTTATAGAGTCGTAAGATGTGACGGTTATAGTTGGACCGTCCTACCACTGGCTCTAGGAAGTCTGTTGCTTGCCGTTTTGGTTATTGGCTTAGTCAGCTGGAACATTTGATTCGTACATATACAGGTTATTCAACTATGAAAGCCATGCCTATCAACTCGAAACTGATAAACTGTGTCCTTGAGTTCACATTAATTTTGTTGGTCTGTCAAATAGTGTTGCGTTCACTAGCGGTTACCGCACACCCTAATTGGCAGGAGCCCTCCCCCTGTGTGATTAGTGACCATATTGATGGCCGTTTCTTATCTTCGTGATCGACAGTAAACCACAATTAATTTCAGAGGTATTTCGAAGATTTCTTGTCGATTGTGTTACTCGTTGCATGTTTACGTTTGCTTATCACTCACAGTCTGGCAGTCAAATAAGGAGACTGGTAGACAACCTCGAAAGTACCCAAACTAGGGAGAGAGGACACGGTAGAGGAGGTAATTGAACTTTTCCTGCATGCTTGTCATTCAGCTTCTAATCCATCTGCACCAGAAGAGCGGTCACTACCTGGAGGGTTTGCTGGAGCACGATTAAAAACTTCACTTGATGTGCATACGACCAAAGCCCCTCTCAACAGAACTAGATATGCCCATGGAATTGAACCTCAGTAGGTATTACGATGCGCGTCTCGAATGGTCCCGATCTACACGCGAAACGTGCGCCACACCAAATTTGTTTGGTTATCAGGCGTCACTACTATCACGATGGCAATGTAGTCTATCACTTTTAAGTTGGAAACTAGATTCGTCGTCCACTTGCGACTGCGAATATTTGAGACTCCTATTTTCTGATTGTCCAAAAATCGGCCACCGATTGACGTTGCCTTACACATTTGCGTTGGCGTCTGCATATTCCTCACCCACGACAACCTCAGCCATTGGCGTTGTACCTCATGGGTCCAGTTTTTGCAACCCACGCAGTCGTCTAAGCTTTTACCTCAGAAATCATTCTCCTGGTATCCGATTGGCTCGCTTTTTTTTAACACAAAAGGATACTGTGAATATGATCCCACTTGCGGATGGCCAGTGTACCTTTGCCTGTTAACCTATTTACGCTAGTCGTTCGTCTCGCCGTCTGTTAACAGTCTGGCCACATTGGATCGATAAGTTCCTGTTCTTTGACTACCTGATTGTCAGCCTGGCCACACTTACGGCTAAACACGAAAGTGGCCAATGCTGACTACTCTTCAGCCTGTGAATGAAACAACCCCCCCGTTTCAGCTGGGGTTTTGGTTTCTCATGGTTTTTTTCCCCAGACAGTTGAGCTTGGCACTGTGGCCAAACTTTGATGGAAGTCAACTGAACTGGTCAGCAGAAATGTGCTTCCGGAACTTTTACCTCCTTAAAACAACGAAGTAGCCATTTTGAATTTAGCCCGCAGAATCACCGCAAGGGTATTTTCTACAGGCAAACATCATTAGAACGTTCCTGCTGTTGACTATCGAATGGTGTAACGAGTGATTGTGAGCAAAGTTTCTTAATTTATAATGCTTGTTAAATCAACGTTTTTCCAATTTTCTCAAAAAATAAAGCAGCCAATTCACGTTGTTGAATGAAATTCAATACCTTACGTAACTTGTGCCAAGGTAGCCCATATAATGAGTAGGGCCGTATCCAAATCAGACCGGCGTGCTAGGAGATAGGCTGATTACTTGCACTGTTGAGCAGAACATGACATTTTGCCGAAAACCAGACAGCCAAGATAACGTGAGTGGACCGTGTGGACCACGCACGTGAGATCTGTACATGCCATACACTCATGAATAAGAGAGCAAAGTCTAGCTAGGAATTTTAAAAAAGGGCCTAACTAATGAGAACTACTATTTTTATACTCAGACACTCAAAAGCAAGATACCTGCACCTTGTCAACAACCAACCGAGCTATAAGCAACACACCACACTACAATTTCGTGGCGGTAACACAGTATAAGCGGTAGGCCAGCCCAGTTGACCCTCAAAATGTCCGATCTAGTAGCCTAATCTTCTGGAGTTAGTATAGATGAATGTGTTGTCTGCCTTGATAACTACACTGATAGACGGACGTCCCGGGTTGCTAGTATAAATAAGCTTACAAAGCCTGCCAGTGATCACTAAATCAAAGGCGTTTTCCATTTCGCCACTTTTATCGGTTAACTAAGCCTCACGATCAGCAATCAGGCTACGCTTCAGCTTCCTATGGATATCCCTCCTAAACTTGTATGAATCGCTGTGAGGGATATTTCTTCTGACTTGTAACATCTTTATGAGTTTCTCTCTGACTGAATGTTTGTTAAGTTTACAAACTACCGTGCAGCATATTATGGTTCATACTTCACGAATGGCCTCTGAGATTTGAATCCAGCAGATGTTGAAACTTTCTAGGTCAGAACTGCTAAGCTTATCATCTTGGCTGGCTCGGTACTTATGCCTTACCGACGTCCCGACCAGTTTCTCAACGGCCAGTCGTTACGGTCGGAGGGGGGGCGTCTTTGTCGAGCGAAAGTAAAAACCAAACGACCATGTACCAGCGCATGGTCTGAATGTAAGTAAATGCCCTAACACGGAAGGCAGTTCTGAATGGAACAATGCCATATAACTAGCAACTGTATTTCCGCCTATCTATCCTGCCTTATGGAGTACGTAGGGTGACCTGTTTTCTACTGCTAGACGACCGATACAATTTTTAATTGGCAACGTTTCGAGCATTCATGATTTTGTGTGGGTTAAGATAGCTGTTAGAAGGCGCGTCTCTTAACGAAGCAGCCAGAGCGAGTCACCTCATATCGACTAACCGATCCAGCTTCGGGTGGATTGATCTGTATTAACTCACTCAGTCAATCAGACTACAGCCGGCCGATCGGATGCCTGTACACTATCTAAACTGTTTTCTCGCGTTACTTTCTGATGTCTTCTATAATGTGATTCGTTCTAACGCTCTAACTGCCGTATATGATCGTCTCGTTCGATTCGCTATCCGTCTTGTTGGTCATGTATGGTGATCACTTTGTCCTATATATTTAGAGCCTCTGAGGTTTAATTCTGACTCGACTCGTCTTTCCAATAGACGATATTGCCGCGTCTTTTTTCTTCTCAGTTCTGGGTCAAACGATTGATCACCTATCGAAAAGGGACGATTCAATATTAGTACCCGGAACCCCAGACCTAGGTAGGAGAATGATTTGGATTCTCACCTGAACTCTGACTCAAAATCCTGTACGGCAAAGCAACGGGTAGATGACAGCATACTAGAGTTGGTACCACCTTTCCGGAAAAAGATACCGGCCTTCTAAACTCCAACCTGAGGGACCAGGAGACTTCAGTTCATCAGACCTTTGCCTGTCGACCTGCTTGGCATGAGTAACTCTGCCATTGCGACCACCACACTATGCAGTTTAGTCTAATGAGTAGTCGAGATGAGGAAACAGTCACATAGTGTTAAGGTCCAGTCTCGTTGTGTGGTTTTGTAGGACGTTTGCAATGATGATCTGGAAGTAATGTTAAGAGGCAGAGTTCGCAGTCTTGAATCGTTCGAATGATAATTACAATACGTGTATTGTAACAGGACTTCACTAAGACACATGATTTCGTATGCTTACTGGCTTTCAACTAACCGGTTTGTCTTCCACTTGGTCCGACAACTTACACACAGATACTTAGTGAGTTCAGTTCAAGTTCCACACTGCCTAGACTTGCCGTACACCAAGAAAGCTCAATTTCGTATTCACCATTCTTTTCCACCGATCGACACCGTACGTCACGCGGAGACGTAACTAATAAGAGCCTATTGCTTACTTACTTACTTACTTACCACATAAAAGTGTCCTACCTGGTTTGTTGAGCCGTCAGAATGACACTAAAATCACATATTCTAAACGGAAAAGCCTTGTTTAGGGACTCTCAACGATACTCTGTCACGATAACGCCTGTTTATTATTCCAAAGGGACTGACAGCAGATACGTAATTTCATCCTATCCAGCTTTCAGTGGCAAGGTACATTATCGCATACGATGACGTGATTTGTCATCATCTGATAGTCGATGAAGAATACTTTACATTCAATGCTGAAACAGTTTTGCAATGAAGTACAATCGTTTCACCGTATCATTGATGTCTTCGTAAAGTATTACACCAAATGATCTACAACTTCTTCACTTTATTGCTAGCGACGGTTATTCATGCTCTTTTTCCATTCGACGATCTTGTAAAATTGCGTGCGCAATAAAGATTTAACATCTTTCCATCAGTCCATGTGACTTGATGTCCTTTAGCCTGCTGTCTGCAGATTTGTGCAATCTATCCACTAAAAGATCAGAAAGTAACTTTAACATGCTTGGTTTTTCGCTACCCTGATATGTGATGAATTTTCGTCATGACAGTCAGCTGTCCATTCAAGTGGTTCTCTAGAGTTGTTAAGGAAACTTTCTTATTGGTGGGTTTTCGGCTTTCAGTCTCGATTTCATGTTCTTCAGTGCCAGTATGAGATATTCACCAACCCATGCTATCACCTCTGTAACTTGACACTCGTGGAATTTAGTTAAACTTTGGTTGTCATGCTAAAAACGAGACGGAACAGGATTGTGTCGTCTGATCAACCCGGTAGTGGCACGGTTGTCCATTTGATATGTAATGTGGTTGTGTACTCCTATGCAGAGGGATCTGTATCTCATAAGCTTTTCCTCTTTTTCATTTTAGAACACATTCTTATGTGTTTAAGCTACCACCTGTCGCAATTCACTAGTCAGATGGTGGACCACCGCGGTTCTATGTATGAATGAAAATAACGCAACTGTTTGGCAACAAAGCCGTTTACCATATCCTGTAGTGGGTCGACTGATATCAGTTAAACCTAACACAGTCTCAAAACGTCATATCAACGTCGAAACCTCCATTCGCTGTTACATCACATCATACTGGAGGGTGCACGCTTATATGCACCCATATCATTGCACGTTACCCATCATTCATCCCCTTTAGTCGACAGTCACATAGGCGGTCTGTCTATTGTCTCACACATAACGGCTCCTTCGTTATTTTTCCGATCATAGCTTGTTGTCGCTGTTGATTTCCACTTGGCGTCTTTGCCATTCTCTGTAAATTTGTGGTAGATTGCAACTCATCATCCATGCGTGTTCGCCTTATTGTGGACGTCTGTATTGGTTGACATGTTGGGCGCCTACTTCCAAAAGTTCATGTTCAACCTTCATGCTCTTCGGCCGGTTCAATCCACGCTTACACAGCCTTCTGCCTATCTTCAATACCTTTGGGATTCACTTTCTGGTTCATCCAATCTCCGCACCCCAATGACTTGTAGGATTGTCTCAGCCTGGTCATGGTCATTGACCAGTTGCTTAGGGACAGATATCAACAACTAACTCCTCCATTCGTACAGTTTACCCCTGATCATGAGAGGATCAAGGGGTGTGATTACTGTTCCATGTTGGCCGGAGGACTCGAATACTGAATCATGTAATTGACATATATTGAGGTCATTACGGTAATGGGACTGCGCGACGTACTTATCCAAGGTAGACCTCTTTGCTTTGTGCTCCATCCGTGACTTATATCGTTTGTTCTGTTCCGGAAGCTTCATTAGGGGAAGGTTCTTGACTCTGTATGTATAGCCACGCTCGGATACCGATTAGTAAATCCAGCGCATGTGTTTTTCTGTTACTTTTAATCTCAGTCTGTCCACTTGATTACCTGTACTTGAATACGGGCTAATTCTGTAGAGTAACGATACCGATCAACCGACTGTAACAGCCGTTGTCTGGTAAGTTCAGATAACTGGATAATATAATTCAGCGTACGTGCTGCCTAAGTTGTTGCATGGCAGCAAACGCCTTCCGGTTCAAACACTAATCGTGAAATCTCACTTGACCCAGTTTCACAACTTATTTATTCACGGGCATCCGCTTTTCTTTTTACCAGGTATAATACAGTAGACGTAAACGTGGCTGTTGCAACCCCCGGCGGTCTTATTACGCCGATTGTGCACGGAGTGGAATCTAAGGTAAGTAACCCTCTTTTCCCTCTCTCTTACTAACGGTCGTTGTGTGATGCTTCTGTTTGTTCTTACCGCTTGGGTTTGTGCCCAGAGTACTTACAGTAGCCTGTCAATCACTGTTTAAAAAATTTCCCGGTTTCAAAGTTCCAGGGTTCCGCCACTGTTTACCAAAATTCGCTAGGCCCTTTCACCACAGCATCTTGTATGCGGGTTGCAAATCCCTCACCACGTTTTTGGGTTATAAGTTGAATTGCTGATTAGTAGTAGGGGTTTCTGATTGGTATCTGTTGAACTCATGGTAAATTCTGCCGTCGCATTCCCGTAGACTGTTCAGTCGGCCCTTTTCAAAAGGAAGCAGTTGAGTTGAGTTTCGCTTTTGTTAGAGCTCGTTACTAGTGCATATCTTTGCCACATCTGGGATTTGAACTCCAGCCTCGTTTTCATGAGACAACTGTGTTGACCGCGGTTATGTTGGGGTTGTTATTTGCGAACGTTTGCATCGCTAATGGAGTAGCACATACTCATCGTAAACATTAGCCATAGGGGTGCATTAATGGTTATCACTGGGGCTCGACTTCCATTCAGCCATAAGAAAATACTTAAACAATAGACCTCAGTTTAAAGATAGGAGAAAAAGAATAATTTCGTTCAGTGCTTAATAACCCTGTTGTATAACATGCAGTTTCGTTGCGAGTAATATACTACTCACAAGCGACTTCAGGAATGAAGGGGCAAGCCCTAACGCCAGTAAGACGACGGATCAGAAGAGACTACAGGAATAGCGTGTGCGCGCTATGAGAGAAGTGCCATCAGAGTGAATGATAACGTACTGCTAACAATGTATGTGAATGCATGCCAGCCGTGCAAATGAGGTGCGTGTTTGTGGTTCCATGTTTAACATAACCTGCATGGGAGTTCGTGCAATAAATTAATTTGCGAGCCAAGTGTCTTTTGCGGTCACAACAACCCTTTTTCTAAATACAATCATTCAGCATCGACGAGTTCATCTGACTATCCTTGATCTATCAAATTCACCCCGTTTCAGTCCAGGTCTGTGGAATATATTAGTCGGTATCCCTACTCTGTTTGTTGGGAGGCTATCAGAAGTTCATAGTTAACTTTGTTAGCGCTAATCTTGAGTAAACGGTGTCTGCTGTTTGAGTGAGATTCGTTTTGTGTATGATTCCCAAACAAAATCAATTCGATAAATGCTTTTCGGACTTGTGTGTTTAGCTTACCGAATGCAACAATCCGGGTGGTTACTGATTTCTTTTGCTGGACATCGCTCATCTGATTCGTGTCTAGTGGTACATTCTGAAAGTGCCTAACGTTTGAAACGTGATGTATTCCGAAGCGCACCAGATAGCAGGCCTTTAAAGTGCTTTTTTCTAGTTTATTGTCTTAGTTATCAAAGGGATGCTGGTATTCTTCTTTTTGGCGTCTAAAGAATGAAGAGCAGTATGTAAAGAAAAACGTTAAGAGGTAAATGAGAGGTTTTGTAATCAGATTGAATTTCACCGTTAAGACAGATTTCTAGGGAAAATCTTTTCAAGATTATTCACAATTACGGAACACTGATCAGTAAGGCTATGGTGCAACAGGCTTTTCTTGGTACTGGTGTGATACTCAAATTCCTCTACTAATCGGCCAGTTGTCTATCAACAAGACCGCATCCGAAAAATAGAGGAAAATGGCATTTTCTTTCAGGATTAACGGAGAAATCTGATCTGGCCCAAGTGTTTTCGAACGTTTAAATCCAGGTTACTCTTTTAACGGAACAATCCGAAACATTTGTCCCCGTATGAGAAATGTACGAACGTTTTTGAAGACTCTTAGGTACAGTTGATAAATTATGGTTTAGCCTTTCAGTGCCCATTGAGGGTAGCTTCTGGAAGGCGGGCAAACGTGGATTTTACACAACTTGTGTATCATATGTATGATTTAACTGATAACAGTTGTGACTGTCATATTTCGGGGCCAGTTTTGTGTTTTTCCTTCCACCTACCAAACTCCTACAGCTGAAAGTTTGTTGGTTCGTAAGCATAAGGTTTCAAATGAGCAGTATACGTGCGAGCACACGTGTATCGAGAGATCCGGATGAGTAAAATCATCGAAATCGATCGACAGTATCGTCTTTTTGATATTTGGTATGTCTTATTGACGACCTTGATGACGACGCGCTTTAAGGTCTTATCGTCGAGTTGTTGTTTAATGTTGAGTTCTGTAATAATACTTGATGGAAGGTCTGGTAATGCAGCGGTTAGGTCCACCAAACAGCACGTTTGGAAGCCGCGTTGTTAGCGAACACATGATCAGGTTGTGTATCATTCGGGATCAGAAAATTCACTTTAGACAAATCAAATTGTGAGAAGCAACTTAAATCAGATCGTTTGGAGTCGCTGGCGATGATACAGTGATGTTAGAACATCCGTTACATAAGAAAGCGGAAAGTGACCGGTGACTCTATGAAGACCTACTGTGATACTCTTGTATACCATATAAACAGTGTTAAGAGAGGTTTT
The DNA here is from genome assembly GCA_013368495.1 of Paragonimus heterotremus. Lineage (NCBI taxonomy): Eukaryota > Metazoa > Platyhelminthes > Trematoda > Plagiorchiida > Troglotrematidae > Paragonimus > Paragonimus heterotremus. The sequence goes on from LUCH01001758.1 coordinate 24,922, forward strand.
TCTAGCTGTCACTGAAGACAAGTGTCTACGTGGATACTTGAAATGCAGATTTTCCGCTTCATATGATGGTATTAGGTTGTCATCATCATCGTGCTTCACACTAGTGCTTAGCTGCCACACAACCACGAAGGAAGGAAAAACCTATATAGGAAGAGAGAAGAAGAAAGAAGGAAAGGGGACCTAACTTGCACGGTCAATCCACGTTGAGTTTAAAATGAACCCCAATTTCTAAATGACCGTCAGTTTGCTATGTGCTGTGTGAATTACTTGAAGGACAGTCAGAACGTGTGAGCTTGCTAATTTGTAGTCTGTCCTAAAACTTGATTGGTTAAGTAATGACTACCGTAAGTTAATTTCGCCCTCTCAACGAGCGCCATGCAAAATGGAATTCACTATTTATGGTGCACGCACGTTAGAAAATTTGGCATCGATAAACGTTACTCGACGCGAAACGTCCATGTCTCAAAGTCGTACCATTAAGAACTTGACACGATTTAAAATGGGTTGCATCTAGAAAATTATTCATGATTGTATGCCATTAATTCGCCGTTTTTCCACTCTATTATTATTATTATTATTATTATTATTATTATTATTATTATTATTATTATTATTATTATTATTATTATTATTATTATTATTTATGCCAGTTTACGGAACAAGATTGCCAGTTCTGTCACTGACCGACGAACGTTATTGACTAACTGGGAGTGCTAAACCGATGTGACTGACTTTCTGCTTGCGGTGCGTAGTTACGCGACTCAAATTGTGTAACTTGAAATTTGCAAAATCTAACAGGTGTAAGTTTACTGATCTGAACTCAATGGTATTGTGATGGATTATCAAACCGGAGGTGCGAGTATTCCAACACTCGATGGAATATCTCAATGCGGGGGGAGTTACATCCAAAAACCCACAGTGAACGAATCGGAGAGAGCATCGACAACCAGACGAGTCATCGCGGAATCGGACCAACGGGCGAGACATGGCAGGCAGAATGGGATGGATGACCAGATCAGGAGCACGATTATTCCAACACTCGCAGGAATATCTTGACACGGTCGTAGAATACGGTCAAAACCCGCAGTGGATAAATTGCGGACAATGAGTGACCGGACGAGCCCTGGCTCAACGAGATCGGACCAACGAACGAGAAATGGCAGGCGGAAAACCCGTCGACAGAAGGCATCAATCACACACATAAACCGGGTAGAAGTGCACACGACGTGTGAGCGGAAACCGGGGTATGTGTGTTGCGGGCTGAAATTCTGACTCATAAACGCGAGCGCGCACATAGCATGGCAACCAGCGAGTTGGACAACAAAGATTGTGCTTTGTTGGACGCCTTTTCGCTACAATGTCACTACCATCGACAGCAGTGCATTCACTGTCTGGTATTGATGTTTGCCTGTCATACTATAGTTAAAGTTCTTGCTTTGAGGCATAGGAACATTGGAGCATTCGACTTGCTTCTTAAGACCTATTTGTACAGACCCAAAGTGTTTGCATCTCACAGACAGCCCGGTAATTGTCAAGTGTGAGTGAGATGAGCTTTCCTATAAGTTAAGTGCTTCGCTTCATTAGCTGTCCTTACTTCACAGATAGCCCAGTCAAATCACGGTTGTCTTCACGCCACTGAACTCGACTACGTTTCCCAGTCCGAGGTTGAGTAGACTACGGGGTCTTCAGTTCCTGATGTAGGCACACCTTTACTCGCTAGTGGCTTTTTTATTAAGTCATTAATGGACCGTTGGTTATCTTACTCGAGTGAACTAGAAACTCGGTAAAATGGGGCACAGCATGTTGGTGTTCATGAATACTGTTTGGTAACGACTTTTGTCAAACAGTGGATTTATTTGTTGATGTTGACCAGTTGGATCGTATGTTTAACGCGTCTTGAAACGGTTTTTCATCACCGCTCGCCTATCTGTGAGCATTACGTTCGCACAAATGGGCCTGGCAGTCTGTTCACGATCGCCCACAGGGAATTTACGTAGTTCTCATGGCAACTATCAAATAACACAATAACTATAATACTTGTTAATACTACTACTACTAATATTTATTAGTAATACCATTTCTATGCGCAACAGTGGCGTTGATGGATTCCGGCGTGAATTGTTCGAGAAATCCTGCCGGGGCATTCGATTCCCCTGGATCGTTTGGTGGATTCCATATGAGACAGTGGGACGGGTGGGTAACAGAGCCCAAATATGAAATTTCCGAGCTCCTGGCGTGGCTTCGTAGCTCAGTTGGTAGAGTATTTGCTGCGTTTGGGCGTGGTGTTTCTATCGCCAAAGCCCTCACTTTCCATAATTGCGTCTCATCTGAGATACCCAGAGTATGCTATAGTGCAACGTCTGCTAACAGATCATCTGCACCAAACTAATTTCTAAAAATAGAACGACTAAATTTTGTGCAGTTTTAAGAAAACAAGTGATCCTACCACAGATAAAAGATCAAATAAATTTACCTACGTTCTATCTTTGATATCTCTGCTTGTCTCGTTCAGTTCATATATGTGGTATGATTACTGTCGGTGGATGCTGCAGTATCTTCTTCGACTACAATAGTGTATATATAACAACAACACCAGGTAGACACTATTTCATTGTCACAACCATTCTAGTGTTCATTTGTCAACCACTGTTTTCGTTAACCGTGCCCAATTTACCCAATTTAAAAGTCACTCATCACTAACTCTCAATTTCTGCAGGATGCAATCTACCTCCTGATCGCCTGTCTTTCTTGCTATCTATGCCAATGTATAATAACGCTTAATCAGATCTTGCAGGTGATGTGGTTGTAAGTCTCAACTAACTCATTCTCTCCTCCCGTTTTATTGTACAGTTGGTTCGAATTGTCAAGGTGCTCACAACCCCATCGTCTGTCGCTTTCTAGTTGCACTGATGTGTTTTCCTCCACTTATTTAGGATAACCAATCCGAAAGACTTCTGCAATTGTTGTCCGTCCCTTTCCGTAATTCATAAACCTGGAGTAATAATACTATGACCCCATCTCTTCACTGTTGATAAATCAGGCTTAATAGAATGCAGCTTGGCCGGAAATCGTCATTTTTACACAAAAATAGACAGTATTGTTTTTGACATACTTTCGGCAGTGCGATACAAATGCATTTCTATCGCTTTCATAAAATGTCGCACCTTTAGAAGCCAAAAGCTTGTCAAGGTTTCTTCGTTCTCCAGAGCATCTCTCATCATGAAATCAGTCAGAGTGGCAAAAGTGATAATCTGTTTGCCAGCGACTCATTGTATATTGTGATTTAGGTGAGGTCTCATTACTCAGCTAAGGCGGTCTGTGAAAGGTTATTTTGGCATTATACAAAAAGATTAATCTTTTCCCGTATTCCATCATCGTCTTCTGCGTCAGAAGCTTCTAGTTACTCACTTCTAATTCACTGCAACATGATTCCGTGTAACCTTGCACATCTCAGAAAGCTGTTGAGAATTAATCCGGCAGCAGTAGTCATTGATCTTCACATGAAGGCCGCATCATTAGTATCGTTCAATACCAAGGCGCCGCGCAGACCTTCTGCAGCCATACAGAACCCATTCTTCATCGTTGGTAACGTTGCATGACCGTAAGATCCATGGTCATTTCACGATGGCAATGAAATGCACATCTCCGAGCTTACCGGTTATCTCTTTGTCGATTCATGTGGTACTCATTGGTTAGTGCTCTTCGCTTTTCTTGCTACACCCAAGTGATTCCGTACAGTGTTCGATAAATCCAAGGTTTTGTTAAATCCATAGATGATTTTGGACTTAGCTTCCACCGGTTCTTTGAAGCAGTTATCCAAACTAGTCAGGTATTGTCCAATGGTGGTGGGAGTAATCGATATTAACATTTATAGACCCAAACTTTGCGAGCCGTTTTTGAACTCTTTTCTTTTGGTTTTAGTCTGTAGAAAATTAATTGTACTTTTCCAGCTGTCCTCACCACTTCCTGCCCTAGTTTATATTTTTGAGGTACAAGAAGTCGAGAATCACGTCTTTCCCTGTCACACTGTTCATAAAAAGAGGTGTGATGTCGCGGTGAGCATGGCGATGCATAGCACGTTCAGCTACTTTTGTGGAGCAATAATATGAGGGCTTCGAAATGCTCAGAATCTCCCCGGATAATATAGTGAATGACATTCTTCTCATGCGCTACAAAAGTTCATTTTATATGCAACTTCCTTCACCCTTACTCATTTTGCCTTTGGTTCTTCTAACGTGTTTGCTGTTCATATTGGATGTACTCTTTCCCCGTTACTTTTCCACGTTCGTCATCCAAGGTTTTTAGTACTTCTGTCCGGCTTTTAACATCATCATCATCATAACAGCCATGAGCCTGACCAAAAGATACTGTGGCTCGGGCCGCCGCTCACCTCAACAGTGACGTGGAATATCCTAGAAGAAAACGTTACCAAGAAGGTTGAGAATTAATAAAGAAGACTAAGCGGAAGAACTAGAAATGTTATGGATACAGGTACGCCGTTGACTGCGACACATCGCCATCTCGGATGGCGTCTCTAACCAACGGTTTGAGTGATCACGAGGACCCCATCCAAGCAGGCGACACCTACCCACTTTGCTCAATGGAGCAGTCAAGGTCTTCATATTTCGTGACCACGTTGTTGGTTGACCACCACGCGGTTTTACCCAATTGTTGGTGGTCTCAGTATATAATGCTCGGTACGGTAAACGCTCAGCTGGCATACGGAGAACATGACCCAACCATCTCAAGCTGTGCAACGTAATTAGTTGACCAACTGATCGCGCATCCCGAGCATTCCGGAATACGCGTCGGCGAACGGCCACATTGCTCACGCAGTCAGTCCACTTAATATCGGCCAATTGGCGGAGACAACGATGGTCAAACGCAGCAAGTCTGTTAATATCTTCTTTGTGAACAGGCCACGTTTCCGAACCATAAAGCAAAATGGAGCGCACACAGGCATTATATACCCTTCCTTTCAGTGACAACCGGACGTCTTTTCGACGCCACAGATGATGCAATCTGGCAAAGGCAATTCGTGCCTTTGCTATCCTCGCTGATATCTCATCAGCAATATTACAGGCTGACGAGATTGTGCTACCCAAGTATGTGAAACTGTCCACAGTCTCAAGCGGATTACCTGCACTGAATAAAGTAGGAGTGGAAATGCCCCAGTCTTGAAGCAACACTTTGCACTTTGAAGGTGCAAAGCGCATTCCATACAAACCAGCTCGGTCGCTCAACTTGTCCAGCATGGTCTGCATGTCTTCGGCAGAGGGGCTAAGTAAGACGATGTCGTCCGCATACTCCAGATCGGTCAATCTAACGCCAGGAAGAAGCTCAACTCCAAGCCCACTGGATTCGCGAAGTGCACCCTCCAGAATGTTGTCCATGACAAAATTGAACAGGAAGGGAGAAATCGAACACCCCTGGCGGACAGCACTAGAAGTGATGAACGCGCCTATCACTTTACAGTGGAATTTTCTCTTGAGAGTCTTATTATCCTAATGCTTTCTCGTTGTTTTGCAGCATGTTACAGAATTGCATTTGACATTTTGTCTTTCTCAATGCGCTCTGCCAATTCGGTTCTTTCTGAATGTTTCCCTTTGTCTCTGACGAGATTCAGGTACAAATGTCAACTTGTTTGCATCTTGTCTTGTTAATCTTTTGTTGTTCCTTTTTTGGCCTACTTTGTGCAAGTGTGGTTTTTTTTGTCCTCATAATACTTCTTCTTTTCGGGACATTATTTTTCATTCACTGAAAGAGTGGTTAGCTTAAAAGTTGATCGTTCCTCTTTTGGGCGACAGATAAAACTTACCCGTGACCTGGGCTAAAAAAAATTGATTTGACTTCCTAAGATGCACGCTCAGTGTGAAAACATATCGGTGCTTTAGTTCAGAAGTAGATTGTTGATCCGTTTAACTTATCAGTACTCTTTTGCAATGTTCCTTGAGACGCAGTCGATGTAAAACTTCGCAGAGAGCTGTACATCAGATAATGTCATCTTTTTTGTGTCCTGGTGTTACATTTAGAGAGGTGATATCGGATAATGATTCCAATCACTCGCTATATACTGTCAAGCGAGAATAGGTTTCGTTGTTGTGTGAGTATAACAATGGGTCCTAGAAGAGTTCTTTACACATTTACACGCGCGTGACCCGACCCAGCTGCTCTCCAGCGAAGCCTACTTTTTGAAGCATTTTCTATCAACCTACTTAAAATCTGTGAGTAGTTTGCGTTATTCCTGTCCGTTTTTCATCATTTCATTTCATTTCTAATCCTTCTGCCTGACCTTTTTCGAACAAACTGTATGTTTTCAGGGTCTGCTACAAATAAATCAAGAGGTACGCCAATTGGCCGCGAAAGCAAAGGACAACACGCTACAGCCGCACGAATTTCAGGTAAGCTCTTGTTAATTTTGGAGATGTTGGCATGTCGTATCAGTTGAATGCTTCATCCATAGATCACATTTTACCTGTGTAAATGAGTTTACGCGCTCCGTACGCTGAACTTCGGTCCTGGGTGTGTGCTTGTTTTTCTGCCTGAGTATTGCTTATCACACTATGCTTATTCCGAAAGCCCTTACTTTCTTACTGCCAGCCGCCGTTAATTAGTCGACCTTCCGTAAACTATGGTTTCAAATCTCTGCGATTTGACACTCCAATACTTTCCACCGACCCTTGTTAGTCTAAAAAATGTATATGACCTGCGTAAGTCCTATCTTCTACTATCTTCTCTCAGGCCTCTCTTATCCATTACTGAAGCCTAGGGTGCGAATTACTGCGGGCGTTTTCAACGTCCGAACTCTGAAACAAAAAAAACGTTTCACACGGACGTTAGACTCGTTACATGTCTATATCTACTGAATTTCAGGGACTGGAATCCATGACAGTAGTCAACGTATGGGACTGACTGCATCCGCACTGTCCACTCGGATACTGTTTGCCGACGCTGCGGCCGGCTGTCGTAATGTGTGATGTGCGGGGGATTGTGACCTGGCGTTTAGAAGTGGGGTTGTTCACCAAGGGTTGAGTTCGTCTCTCAAGCTGGGTCCCACACAACTTAGTGTAAGCGGTTGGAGACTTCAGATGAGATGGCGGTTAGTCGGGCTCAGTGGCTTGAATGTTGTCGTTGTTTGGCCAGATTATCTGTGAAAAAAATGTAACTAATACGGCGGAGCAGTGAAAACCATAAGGAAGGTGTCCTGTTGAGAACACTTCACTTTCACTTATGGCTCAGCTGTTCGTTTACAAGGTGTAGGCACCTTGATGTTGAATATTTGAATATAGACAGTCGTTCTTAATAGTTAACTCCCTCAATGACATGGCCGACATTTTTAGTTTGGGGGAACCGACCCATCCGTTTTTCATCGGAATACCTGTTAGTTGTCATCTGACAAACGTATGGAAGCGTTCCTATTGCCTTCTAGAATAGTTCAGTGTATTTCCCGCTGGTACACGTCAATTATATGAGCATCACCATGATCATTTGAATCGATGGCACACCGACTGAGCTTGTTAGTCCACCTGCCTCTATCCCACTGAGTCCATTAAATAAATATTGTTCACTTCTACGGGAGCCCTCCATTCAGTTAGTTCCAAGCGCTGTGAATCGACTGATCATGTTACGAACCACTCAGCATCGGTTGATACCGGCTTACAGTTAACATAACAAGGCGTGGTCTCTCAAAGGCTTACGAAAATATTGCGAAACTCGGCAATCAAAATACGCTATTAAGATTGACTTAACTCCTACATCTAGGAATTTCCGGGGTTTGTCGTCTCATTCGGGCTGTCAGTGTCACATGACTCGGTGTTAGTGATATAGTCTGCAAAACGGTCGGTTAATCACAAATGCCTTTCAATCTCGACTGCTTAAGCGTGCCGTTCCTCTTTGTTCTTGTTTTTAGGGTGGGACGTTTACAGTCTCTAATCTGGGCATGTTTGGCATTTCTTCGTTCAGTGCCATAATCAGTCCTCCTCAAGCATGTTTGTTGGCTGTTGGGAACACGCAACCCCAGCTGTTACCGGACGAAACCACACCAAATGGGTATGTTTTACGCAATCGTTTGCTCACGAGTTCTTACGCATTGCAGTAAAGCTTCGGAGTGTTTTTTTCTGCTGTTCATATCTTCGCACTTGTTCATTAGTTTATCAATCAAGCCAAGCCATTTAAAATGAGCTTTTATTGTTACATCCTCTCGATTGGGCGAAGCCGTTAATCCTGAACAGTAGTCATTAAATGGTTGCGTCTCATTGAAACCATTTTTGTTTTCCATTCTGTTTACAGCAATTAACTTTTGGTGAGGTTCAGCACTTCGAGAAAGCCTCATGTTGTGAACGATGCCACCACGAACACACACGTTCCCTTACACAGCTAACCTCCTCCGTGCTAACTTCCAAACAATACCTATGTTATTTCCTGACTGTAGTGGGTTGCTGTCATTCTCGACTCATATCATACAACTCACTAGGAACCGCTAAGTAATAATGATGTGAGACGGAAACGCACATTTGCGAGTTCGCGTCGATTACATGCAACTTAATTTATCTCACGGTGCAAAGCGCCCGAATGATTTAATAGTTGACATTGTAAATCTCAACTTTCACATGAGTTTCATAACCAGCCGTACATACATACGGTGACCATCTCGGCGACAATATTGTATACACGAATCATTCATAAAGAGAAGTGATCTACTGGATAACTATCTCCCTTCTCTTGATCTTGTGCTTATCTTAAATCATGAGATACCTGTACAACACTTTAAAACGCTTCTAACTAACACACACTAACCAAATACAGCCTGGAAAATTACGATTGAAGCAGATGCCACTGGATACACTAATGAACATTTTCAACTTACCGTTGACATTTACATCCAGCTCAGCTCTGCAACCAGACGATGACCCAACAAAGCAAGGACACCACGTCAATCCAATGCTTTTCTCTCCTGAGTAGCACTTACATTTTTTCAAAAGGATAGTGTTGAAGCCAAGGCCCGATGACAAACCGGTATTCTGATTTTCGAGACATTTCTCGCTCCCCATTGGTTCACTGGTGGTTTAGTGCTTTTGCGCTTTGCTACCCTGTAGTTCATCATTTGCTTACGACCATCCATACTCGCACCACCTATTAACTGCGTTGACCATACGTGTGATCAGCTATATCTGTCTGCTTAGTACCGTTGTGGGTGGAACGGGAGATTTCGTTCCAGGTACATGTGCTCACTGGAGAAAGCCAGTCGTTTACTCATTACAGAACAGAGCAGTCTCTCTGTAAAAAAAAACTATGAGTGCACTCTAGTGATGTGCAGTTCCATCTTACAGTATCGTGAAAATTTGCATTTTGAGTTGCCATCATCCGTTCGTGTGCACGTGTGATTGTTATGTTGTCAGCTAAGACTCACATGGCCGGGCAGATCACTTAGTGATCAGACAGTTTTCTTAGGCGGGTGCAGAAGGTTCTTGAACGACGGATTATATTGTGTGTACTGGTAAACAGTTCATTCCTGAGAATAGCATCCAGGCCAGCCGGGGTTCGAACCCATGACCGTTTGTTAGGTAGCCAGCGTTATCGCCGGTTTTGCTAGAACCGTTAAGTGGTGGATTTTAATGGAATGGCAACAGGCCTTTATGATTTATGTGTTAACACGAGATCTGTCCACAAGCCTTAAAGGTAATCTAACCTCAATTACCCTAACTATCAAAGTAATGTTTGCAATACTAATAAGTAGTTGGGCAAATTTATGATTTTAAATGAGACCGAATTGTGAAAAGTCAGGGCTTCTGCTGGATTCGAACCAGTGACAGAAACGCCGTGTCTCTACGTGGCAAGCGCTGCACCAGCTGAGCTATGAAGCCACAGCAGGAGCTCGTGGCTCAGCCGATAGAGAGCTTGCCGCGTACAGGCACGGCGTTTCTGTCGCTGGTTCGAATCCAGCCGAAGCTCTGACTTCTCACAGCTGGGTCTCGTCTAATGTTTGTAAGATGAATTTCGAGTCACCTCAACTGTCTTAATTTGAGCTTTCTGATAATACATGGTTTGCGTGTGACGGATACAGTCCTGACTGGATGTTAACAACCTGGAGGTATCCAATCCATGTGTGTCTCTAATTTTCACAGTAGAAAGCATTTTGTGACGCAAAAAACTTATGGAACACCTATTCGATCTCTGACTCTATTACGTCTTATAAATCACACCAGCACTTGACTTTGTTCAGCTAGTAATTCCAGTTGAGTTACTTAGTATTACCTGTATGTCTTCTGTTCTTCCCTGTTTTCTGCGTCTAGATACCGAACCAAACAAGTCATGTCCGTTACCCTTTGCTGTGATCACCGTGTGGTTGACGGGGCTGTCGGAGCAACTTGGTTAGCAGAATTCAAGGCGGTTCTAGAAAATCCCACTCTCATGCTGATTTGAAGGAAGAGCTTCTACGGAGCAACTGACTTGCGTTATGGGACAACCATTGTATTTTTCTCTATCGAAGCTAGACTAGTCGATGGTTTTGTTCCCAGTAGCGCTGCAAGTCATCCACTGTCATTCTACCTCCTACAGTTTATCCGTTTGTCTGAACATCTTTCTTTCGGTCCCATCTTCTTTCTACGAGCTTTCCCATCTATCCTTACTTGTTGGATTTCATGCTGGTGCTGCTACAGATAAGTCTTCTAGGTCAAAGTCTCCAGTTTATTGTATGTATGCGAGCACAGGTATGGCTTCAATATAAAAAGTCCCTGTTGGCCACCGTCACTTTTCCTAATGCCATCCAACTTCACTCGTGCTTAGTTGAGATAACATAGCGATACCATTATCTGTGTTCGTAGTCCGTTTTACCTAGTGGTGAATGTCTTTTATTTGAACCTCAACCTTCTAACTACATACATCCACACTAATTTCATTCAGTGCCTGGTTGTTCGTGAGTGCCTATCAGTGGAAAGATGGCACAACAGCATTTCATGGCAGATCCGGTACAGTCGTATTGCCCACGTCTCGATTATTTTCAGTTTAGGTTAGTGAAGATTTACGGACGATTTTTATCGTATAATTTAGTGCAGTCCTGTTTTAAGTTATGATCTGTTTGAAAATTGTTCATGTGAACAAGTAGAGCGGGTTGAACGTGTAATGTTCTGCGTTAAGGTTTCTGCATTTACTGTGACTGGTCCACAGGGTGTGCTTAAGTTGCAACGGACACTGTGCATTTGAAAGTCGTGAAGATATGTCCCTCGGATTGAAGCACTTCTTTGTGTTGCACATTAGACGGCGTTCAGTGTCGTTTTCGTTATCACTAGTTGATCACGGCTTTCCGCCGAATGGAACCACTAAACCAGAGTTTTTTCTTACTGAATGTTGTTTGTGATCATTGCTTTCGTCTGAACTATGAGATGAATTCCGGCACTCTTGCTCTCGAGCGTTTCGTCCAGTGATCTCCCGTTAAACGAGATTTGTACATTACATATAAACATTCAGCTACAGTCATTTGTGAGTAGTGCTTAATTTGTCTGGTTATCTAGAGTGGTGTGTGCTCGGTTGTCTCCAACTGATGACAGTGCTATCGGACCTTTTCAGCTGGAGTAGAGTCACTGATCTCATTGACGAATGGACTGGAAGTTGGATATTCGGTCCGCAGTCCGCTTTTTTTGGCCGATCGGTGAAATGCCCGATTCCCAGTAGCCAATGCAAACTGGAATTGAATGGTCCTCCTTCTGATCAATGTGCAGGGTGGTCAAGGTGACGATAATAACCTTGATTGCCTGACTTTTGACGGTGCTCGTGTGTGCAACTGGTTGGCAAGTGGCGATAGTCACAATTTTCTCTCGACGAGTTAAGAGGGGGAGGAACCGCTTGTGGAGATATTACCTGTATGTGAATGAACGCCGATTTTTCATTTCCTTCATGCAGCAGGGTTTGTGTGCGGCTGTTATTGTTCCAGAGTGTTGTCCGTAAAATCTTGTCTTCATGACGGATTTCGTTCTTCCTGGAGTTCATCGAACGTAGATTAAACCTCATACCTACCATGTTACGAAGTTAGTATGTGTTCCACATTCAGCCACGGGTCGGTTGTGATTATTTTTTATGTGAACCCTAAAAGGCGTTTAACTTGACCGACAGTGGAGAAGCAACACCGACTGTTCAGTATACAATCTTTACAGAATGGTGCTCCCCTTAGCGTAAAAGTGAGATGAAGTCAGGTAAAAAAGATGTTAGTAAAACACTTACGTAATATGTAGGTAGCAGTTTACCAATTATGGGCGTATAAAAAAACTATGTAATAAAATATTTAGATTCTTCAAACCCCCGAGATTATAGAAAAAATGGTTTCAATTGTTGTGAATCATCAGTTGAAGCAATGGGAGCTCGTGAGGTATGACGGGCGAATGGATTAATGTGAGAGTAGTACCTGACTTGTGATTCGTTTGCTGGCTGAAGTTATGCGAGTCTTGGAGCCGACGTTATTCACTGTAGGATCGTGTACCGTTTAGGTCGTGTTGGTGTCAAGGCAGGTCGTGTTGTTCAGCATGGTGCGTAGCACTGAACAGTCATTTCCCTTGATGTTTCGCATGGAAGTGTGTGACAAAACTTGAGTAGTTGTTGTGGCAGTATTCGTGGCCATTACCCATGTCAACCAGTGAACAAGTTAATGTATCGTTGTCACCGACGCTAATGTTGCTGTCTGAGTTGGGACCGCTAACCATTTCAGGCGCTGTGTCGAGCCTTGAAAGAATAAACGCAGCCGCCTTTATAGTCCACATTGCCGTTTGACGTGTGGGGCAGAAGGTCAACTTCGAGACACGTTGAATATTGGGTGCGACATGTTGGATTCGCCAAGAAACATGTACAAACAAATTCATTGGAGGTGTGATGAGTTTACCGTGATGATTTGGTTTACTCGACAGCGACTTATCTGTTTCGAACGTGGTCATTCGAGTCCCCACGCTCCCTAAACAGAAGCGAACTTCCATTGTTTGCCTTAGTTCTAACCCAGTGAAACTTTCCACTGCGGATACATTTGATCAAGAAGTAAAGGCATTCGCTAATATGTTAAGAGAAATTGGCTCTCTCGATTTTTTCTTAGGCCGAAACGTGTTCGTCATCAATCCATGAGATCCGGTTACCACTGTAGGAAAGAAAGCCGTGAATGTTAGTGTATCATTCAAGTGATATTGCCATAGAGAGGTTCAGCCGATGCTAATCATCTGGTTTACTCCGAAATTGAACACAACCCACACTTGATCACAGTCTTCGCATTCAGACAAACCCCTTTACCAGCCTACCTCGAAAGGAAGCATTCGACTTCAGTATCGCTCTTATTTGAGCTCACCAATAGTACATATCCTCCTCCGGACCGGGATTTGCACTCCGGTCCTCGTGTCTGTAAGACTTACGTGTTAACCACAGCACCAGTAACCTCATAATAGGCATGAGAGAACGGCTAAAGTCAAATGCTCAATCACAACCTTGTGCGAGTAGTGTTCAATTTGCTCGGTCACTTCAAAAAGAACATAAACAGAGTAGCTATGTTTAATTCGATCGATAACCTCCTCAGTTGGATGGAGGCTGCTGTTGGCTTTGCCTAGGCGTTCCGCGTAGTCTGCCTACGTTCTCACCTGAACTTCTGATCATAACTCTGGGTCGCTATTGTGCTTGAAACTCGAAACAACTCATCACTCTTATTGGTGACTCGTCATTTTAGTGGTTAGCCCATACAGATCTAGGATTTTGTAACGCTTCTCATGATCCAACAATCTGTTATATACCTTTCTGTTTTCTGCACGCTGTTTTACTTGCTAAATAGTAAGGGAATTTTTGTTTAGTATAAATGAAACACTACACACATTTCATTTACGAAGAGAGGTGTTAGACTCGAGTGTTGCTCGCGTTAGAGCTCGTCAGTAGTGTATATCCTTCCTACGGTCGGGATTTGAACCCTGTCCACGTTTTCATGGGAGAAACGCGTTGACCGCTGTGCCATTGACTCTCCATTGAGCATGGGCTAGTTTTCATATGCGAACGCTCAGTCCTAATCGGGGGGTTGTCGATTGGAGTTAACAAGACGATTACTGTGTCTCCTCCTGAGGCGATCGGTTAATCTGAGCGCTACTCACAATCGAATATGATTGTAGTGTGTTATATGATGATCTGATCTTTTCTAGTATGAGATCAATGGCGCACTAGTTGACGTTGCTTCTGCCTCGTTGAACCATTAAGGTTGTGTCGATCCAGTGATGAGTTATCAGAAACACCTGCTCGTCGCCGTGATCTTGACGAAATCATCATGTGGTTGGAGTCAAATGCACCATTTAGAAACGACCAACCCCATGTATGTATATAGGCCATATTGTAGCGAAAAGACGTCCAAAGAAGCACGATCTTTATTGTCGAACGTGCCAGTTACCATGCTACGCGTGCAATCTACTCACTGTGGGCTTTGACCGTATTCCACGACCCTGTCGAGATATGTTTCTGAGTGTTGGAATAATCGCACCTCCGATCTGGTCGCTCATCATATTTTGCTTACCATGTCGAGCCCATTGATTCGATCCAGTCGAACGATGACTTATCCGGTCGCCCACGCTGTCCCCGATCCGCTTGTTGTGGACCTTCGGACGTACCTCCCCTTCATGTTGAGGTACTCCATCGAGTGTTGGAATGCTGGCACCTCCGGTGTGATAATCCACTACAGCATGGTGTGATCCCATGCTCAGCAAATTTGACAAGGAAGTAACGGGAATTCTGTAGCTATCTTTTGGCAGCTCAGAGCTAGTGAATGTTGTAAACGAAGAACGAGGAGTACGTATGGATTGTGCATTCAGAAAACCAACACATGTTGTGTACGCTTCAACACGACAACAAACAGACACTAGTTTGCATATAACATGGGTCCTAGAACATCACGGTTGCAATTGTTGCTAGTGGCCAGTTCATGTATGTATAGGAAACCATTCCATGCTTCACTACACTCCGATGATTCTTCCTGTATCTTCCCCCGTTAATTCAATATTCAAATACATGCCTATGTCTAGTAGTATAATGTGACCGTCCGTCCTCACTACGTTAAGTGGCACTGGGATCGTTTTCCAGTTTTGAAACACTGAATATCTGGACTGGATCATATGTGCAATCAGCTTGCTCATTTTGTGAAAATGATTAAAGAGGTTGATTACAAAGGTCATTTTCTAATCTCAATACCATCCTGATTGATAAAGTTGATCAGAAAAGCGGAGGTATATGAAGATGTTGACAAAGCACGTTAGACGCTGTAAAAGGATTGGATTAGAGTAACTTCTTGGTCCCAGGTCAACCAGTGTTTCTTTAAAGGTTACAGTCATTCGACGCTGGCAACTTGAGCGATTTGGTATATTAACGAAGTGACCAACAAGTTTAGCATTCAGAACAGCACCGGATCTGTTATTATGAGCTCCTGGGTGAGGTAAGTTTATTCGGCATGTCACGCGTTAAAACAAACAGGCGATAAACATAGCCGCCCCAACCAATGGAAACACCGAAACTTCGGATCATTTGAACTTCTCTATTTTGCTACTGCTTATTGCCCATAAAATAACCGACGGATTCCCCTTAAGTTTAGATTACTCAGTGTTGTGGTCATCGTTTGAGCAGACTACTAGTTAAATAATCAAGGCTTATCACAACAACAACACTGAGCAAATAGCGCAGTTATTTCAGGGTAGGACGATGCGCACTGTGAGAACAAGTCATATGTAAGTTTCGGTTACGGTGATCAGTACGGTCGATAAGACGGCCGATTCAGATAGTTATTGCTAGATCAATACACCCGCATGCAGTGCGTATGGAACAGTCGTTCACTTACCGCTGATGGGTATATCTTAATTATAACAATGCATTTTTTCTTTAATTTCCGGAAGTAGCAAGTTTTCAACAAACGCCATCATTCGTGGCTACTCATTGTGAAACCTTCACAATGCAAACGATTGTTTGTAAAGGTATCAGTACTATTTCAAGTTGAGCATCACACAATTAATCGCAACTGTCACATTCCCGTAGACTTAACAGTCGGTCCCTTTCGAACATCAGAAGCACTAGACTCAAGTTGCACTCTCATTAGAGCTCGTCAGTAGTGCTTGTCCATGCCACTGTCGGGACCAGAACTCCCGCCAAGCTGTTCATGAGGCAACCGTGTTTGCGGCTGCGCCATTGATCTCACATTAGACACGACCGAACTATCATATGTGAACACAATCACTTTCGCTTGTGAGTAATGATCAGGTTGCTGGAGAGGAAACACAGTTACTATCTGGTAACTCTTGTCGATAACTCTGCGATTGGGACTTTCTAGACAGGTCGAAATCTCCGATCTCATTAAACCTGCTAGGCGACATTTTGGATTACTGATGTGTAGTCGGGGATTCAGTTAACTTCAAAGGTACTGACGAGTCAATACGAAATGCTTGCATCCACCAGTTTTCGTTTTCTGACTGTTTTGTTTAAACTTCTGAAGGGAATGAACTGTTTTAAATTTTTGAAGCGACGAATTCCCGCTGAAACTTGCAAATATGTTTGAAATAGTCACATTCCACAGTGAAAGTCGCAATACCATTGAACGGGCAAAAATCTAAACCAGATATTATCGAACAACACTCACATCCCGTATTCTATTATGCCCACTTCTTTGCAACCAGCTTACAGAAATAGGCCAATTGTTCCACCAGAAACGGAT
>LUCH01001758.1:43477-53740 GCA_013368495.1 Paragonimus heterotremus
CGACAATGTGTTTGAAACATGCAGGCAACCAGCGTCCGCAGTCGCAAAACACGTCCTCACCACCGGACACGTCATCGACCCAGTTTGTAAATTCAGAATCCTATTGCGTCACTCGAATCCAAGATTCTTGCGGTTTGCTGAAGCTGTCGCAATTAATCGACTAAATCCGACCCTGTGTGTTCAGAAACAGTTACTGGTGAACTTGACCCTTCCCTGGACTTAGTGACCTTTCTTAATCCACCGATTGACTATCCAACCTACCCCCTATCTGTTCGATATAAAACAACCGTTTCATGTTATTGTAAATTTGGTACTGACGAGTCAATACGAAATGCTTGCATCCACCAGTTTTCGTTTTCTGTCTGTTTTGTTTAAATTTCAAATTAACCAAATCCCCGACTACATCTCAGTACTATATTGCGGATTATTCATTTTTGCACGATGTATTCTACTAATATTGGGAGGAACGATTTTGCTAACACAGTCAACAATTTCGTATAAACACGAAGGTCAGCAGCTTACTGACATTAGTTCATCAATCACACTTGATCGCAACTTTTGAATTCATACAAATCATACCAAAAAGGGTGAGAAATCGGGTTTTTAAACATTCATTCTACCATCACTCTTTCAGATTGGACCCATTTTAGGCGCGATATTGCACAAGTTTAGGTGTTGAGTGTGCATAATTAATCTGTTATATGTACCTTTTGCAAAGTTTGTAATGATTGCAAATGTTACTGATGAGCAGTGTGGGATTTGCTTAAGTTCAGGTCGTGTATCACTCACATATGATTGCAGCTTTCGCACTCATATAGACTTTTTAACCGGCTCCTGTTGAAAAGACGCACTAGGATGTGAGGTTTTCATTTGTTAGAACTTGTCATTGGTGTATCTCCCTGTCGCGTTCGGGATTACAACTCCGATCACGCTTTACTGAGGCAACCGCACGAGCCACTGCACCACTGACCTCATAGTAGGCACGGCCGAATTATCATATCTGAATGTTCAACCATTTTGGTATGTGAGTAATAGTCAGATCGCCTGATCGGTTGGAATTAACGGGCAATAAACATGTCTGCTATCGAGACAATCGGACAAGCTTATAACCACCGTGCGAGCGGAAGTGCTTAAATTTAAAACTTGTGCTCACCCTTCTTTATTCGAACATGAATTTCATCCCTAAGCCAGTCAAAAGCTTGTCTGCAAAATTTGATTTAACTTTGGTCCGTTAGTCTCTATATCTTAATCTCAACTTATGGTGAACACCACTGTGAAACACTTTTGGTTGCTTTGGAAAAGGAGGTTACCCGCCTCCCAAAAAATACATTAGTACCGCATATAGTAGAAACTTCGGCGCAACCAATCGTAGATGAAAATGTTCGTGTCAGTGGAAGATGACGCTCACGTAACTATGCGGATCATGTTATCTTTAATGAGTCGCATATCGAAGGGAACATTTCACACTCTGGTAGCTCTGTCAAACAGCTCATCGAATGTGACTATCTGGACATGTGAATATATTAAACTACTTATAATTAGTGAGTAGCACGAGTTCAAATGGCAAAATAAAGTGACTTCATGAAATACTGTTTAACACAGGAAACATCATTATCGAAATGTGCTTACTAAGACGCCGTACTACACAAGCAATTTCAACAAAATGTCTCATCCGAGTCACTTGAACGGATGATTTTTTTTCTATTCGCGATCACTTATGGTAGATGTCCACAGGACATGCACGGTCAACGTTTTATTTCGCACCACCCTTCTTCAATCTGAGCAAACGTTTAAAATACAGATATGTAGAGATGGGGCATTGCCAATGGAATCAAGACTGAAACGAGTTTTTGCTTTCAGGTTCGTCTTTCTACCTGAGGATGAAAACATATGTCACTGTTTCGATCAAATCGTCTCTGTTCCAACAAACCTTGGCACCGTAATTTGATGAATCCATCATTCTGCTTGTAAATGTCATCTATCGTATTCAAACTACACATGGGAATTCTACTGTACAAACGCATTTGCTGTCATGCCTCTCATATTCGGTGGAGTTAAAAGTCAGTACAGCGGGTGCGCAGCCCTGATGAGTGAAAATTACAAACCATTTGTGTGATTCTTACGAAGTTTGCTTAATATACGTACACTACCTATGTTACCACAAAAGTGAAGATATTTTAATTCAGCTTGAGCATGACATTTAATGACGGGATCCATCAAGATTGCCGGATGCTGCAACGCTGTCTTCTGAACTTAATCTGGGATCTTCCATTACAGGATCTCTTTATAAACAACATAGTTTGGGGTAAAGAATTTTTCCAATGTAGTTAGCATTTCGCATCACCAGTTCTTTCCTAAGGTGCATGATTTCACCTGATTAGAAAGCTGTATAACAAAATGTTGGGGCTTACCAAATTCCGGATAGCGCAGCAGAAATGAATGACAGTTGCAAATGACCGACCATGGCAGTGGGAGCAGTGGGACGAACGGACCGGCTGATGTGAGAGTGTTCCTTGACTTGCAGTTCATTTTGCTGGATGAAGCCGCACAAGTTTTGGAGTCGAAGATGCTTTTTATAGGACTACACGTTGCTTAGTTCGCGCGACGGTATCAAGACAGGATGGGTTGTTCACCATGCTGTGCAGCAGCGTGTAGTTATTCTTCTTGATGCATCGCGTGGATGTGTGTGACAAACCCTGAGTGATTGTTGCAGCCATGTTCGTGGTCAGGAGCCATGCGAAATCATGAAATAGGTAATGTGTTATTGGGACCAACACTAACGTTGCTGACAGAACTGGAACCGCTGATCATGTCGTGCATTCTCTGCTGGGCACTTCGTCAAGCGGTCCTTGTCAGGCGTTGTACTGGACATTGACCGAATAAACACAGCTGTTTTTGTAGTTCACCATAGCCTTTGAAATGTGGATCAAGGGGGTCTCCGTGTCGGGACACGTCACATATTGGATACGACGCTACAGAGGCAAGTGATCTGATTGCCAACATTACAAGTTCAACAGAGTAATTATGGAATATATGCGGACGAACGCATTGGAGATGTGATGGTTTTATCATCTTGTTCCAGTTGTCTGAACAGCGACCTGTCGATTTCGAATGAGGTCATCCAAACCCCTACATACAGCATGCCGTTCTTGATTAGGACTGCGAAATTTATATTCAGTGGGTTAGTAAAGCCACAGAAGTAAAAACGAATCTCCTGACCGGAAGTCATCATATTGACAATAGCAACCTCCCCCTGAAAACTTGCTTACAACACATACTTTAACAAATGAGACGTTTTTATAATTCATCCGATTATTTTTTTATTCCTTTCGTCACATTGTATTATTTGTATTCATTTCAAGTAATCACATTTCACCTTTTTCTTTTGTTTGTTTTGCTTTCGGTTTGAAAAATAATTCAGAACTTTGCAAATTCGCAGTAGTGAAATATAACGGTATCCACAGCAGAAGCAAATATTATCTACGGCCCTGAATTGTTTATGCGATGATGCAAAGAGTGTGTAAAACTAGGGGACCAACGTCGATGAAATTGTCTTTTTTGCACTATGTGTAGAAATCGTAATCCGTTCACATGAAAAAGTATTTTGCGAAATCATAGTCCGTAACAAATGAGATAATGCTTATTTATCTTTGCTTTGTAATGGACATATCACTTAGGGTTTTGATAGGCGCCACTAAAACAACCGTTGGCAGTGACTCGCTTTTCGCTAGAATGTTTGTTCCGTTTAACTTCACAATCAAGCGTATACCTAAAAAGTCTAGCGGAAATTTTAAGTGAATCTCTGACGCTCCGTTGTGTACATTTTCCCCATGATTTTTTAGTTTCCCACGTGATCGTTCTTTTTTATAATTCTCATGTATTCCACTGATAATTAGCTTGATAAGTTTTAGAAAATTGTGCCTAAGAGGTCGTGCAGCATGTGCACGTTCGAGGTACTTGCCAACTGAGGCGAAACTCAACACGTATTATTTCAAAAACAACTTGTTTGGTGTAAACTTGTATGCATGATCCAGTTTTATGCATGTGTTAATATTTTAGCGTCAACTTCTTTGGGAACTGTGCATTGTCGAAACGAAACTGATTCAATTTTTCCGTCTTTGTTTAACTGATATGGTTGAATGAACTGGAATTTGTGCTTAGCGGTGGTTCACAACTGATAATGACCAACATGTTACACGTAAATGTAATTGAGGTTTTAGATATATATTCAAAAAGGGTGTACAGCAACCACAAGCTAAACGCACTCATGAAACGTTTTATCGGTACCTATTTAGCAGATATTTGACTAATGTGGAAAGATGGATTCCGTACCTGACCATCATCTGTACCTAGAAAACTGTTTGGTTTTTTCTTAAAATGAAGAGCCCTGGGACTAGTAGTTATGTAAGATACATATGTATGTGTCTAAGATCCAGAGTGCCTCGGTGGAAAGCATATGTGAGTGATGCCACACTTTCCCGAGCCGCATCCGATCAAAGGTAAGTTATGTGTTTTGTTAAGCACTGAGTGAAACAAGTGATGAGATAAAGTTATAATCTCATACTCGCGAGAGATCTTTCTATATGGCTTCCAACGTGAGTGGTGACTGAGGTGCTTGAGGGAGTCAGCTGATGAGGCCAGACATGTCGTCAGAGCACTGTTGTCATAACATGATATAACATGTTCAGTCGTTCCGTTTGAGTGCACAAACTAGTAAAGACTTCTTTTGTTTTGCATTTTGTGTATTAAAAACCGACTGTCAAATTAAGCGACCAGACTGTATGTCAGTTTGAACAGCGGTAGTCTATACATGTGATAAGCGTCTACCGCTGTTCATGAGAACCTTATGGAAGAAGTTGAAGTTACCTGCAACTGGTAGTTAAGTTAATTCCTTGACAGACACCTCTTATACAATAATGACGAACAACAAACTGCCATATAGAGCTCTATGGTTGAAGGTTTGCACCCACAGAACGCTTAGGCCACACGTACAGTTGGAGGAAAAGTTGAGTATTATGAAATTGTTTCGAACTGGGTCACTTTGTTTTATAGAATACCGACGCCAATTTGATCCACACTCGGCGCAGAGTGGAATAAATCAATAAAGGTTATACACAGAATCAACGGAGAAATCATGGCTTGGTGGATGACTGGTATTAGCTGATCAGGTGGGCGATCGGTACCGAGAAGCAAACAGTAACAAATTTCCTTATTCAGCCCGATTCAGTGAATGCTTGACGTAGTGTGATGTAGGCTTAAATTCTTAAACTATCACAAGAGAAACGACGAAATTTAATGTCATTTGAAAACATGTACAAATGCGAGGTATGTTGCATTCTTCACAGAATCATTACAGAACAGAACGGCAAAGAAAGAATAATGCGAGAAAATGAGCTTATTGCTTAAACTACTTATGTTGTGACCGCAAAAGACGCGTGACCCGCGTAGTTGTTTACTACGAACACATTTGCACGGCTGACGTGTATTCACAAACACCGGGCAACAGCACATTGTCGTTCGCCCCGGTGATACGTCCCCCATAATATGTACACACTAGTCCTATAGTTGGTTCTCGTCCATCGTCTTCTTGGCGATGATACCTCTCCTGTAGTTCTCAAATGTACACACTGTACTACTCACAAACGATGCTGCCTGCTATGAAACACTCACAACTGTTGATTATTACGAGTCTTCAGCGGGTATCTGTTGGAAAATAGTAGCGTAACAAAACGGATAGTTGATGTGTATCCATCAGCTGCTTTCTACTGTGACTTGTTTGGCGGGTTCATTATAAACTGCTGGTTGACATTTTCATATTTCACCAAACATGTTCAGCGTCCACCACTATCTCGACCAGCCAAAAAACTGAATGTTCCTTATTATGGATACACTGTCCTCAGTCGTACTGTTCTATTCGTACAGCAGCCAGCAGGCTTCTATGATATTCACATGACGTAGTTTAGCTCTCCTGAGTCAAACATAGGTCATTTGAAACCAGAATGAACTCGCCAAGTTTGCAGGTTATCCCGAACAATAGTTGATCAGCCTTGGAGACCTCGGTTTATCGATCAGTTTGGGTGTATCAGCCTTGCTTTCAGTTGTCACTGTAGTCATGAGGTTATTGTTCGGATGGCTACCCTTCCAACACCGAAGGCACGCTTGCCCGACTTGTCAGGGCTTTTTAAAGATGATCAAAAAGTATGCCAATCGCTAATGTGTATACAGCCGGATGGTTCGTTCGGACATACTGACGCGCTCAGTGTTCTCTGCGTGACCTGTGGCCTGCCCTCTTGGGCCTAGTAACTGGGTGAACGTGAATTAGTTCCGTTTACTCCTACGCACGGAGTAGCCTTGACCTCTCACGCCGTACGAGCCACCCGATCCTTGCGTCTTTCAGCCTATCCATGTGCACATCAGCAGCGCGATGCTGTTGAAATTTAGTGAAACCCTCTGAGACACCTCATGTTAGCGTCGACACAGACAGTGGTTGTGGTAGAGTTCGTGACCACTAGACACCTCAAACAATGAGCAAGGTTTACTGACAGAACTGAAGTCACTGAGTGCGTCGGGCACTGAGTGAATTAACTTGACTGTATTTTAGTACACGTTATTCCTGGAAACGTGGAAGGTAAGGTTATCAAGGCTGAATCCCGTCACGTCATGGAATGCAATGTCTTTGAAACATTTCGCTTGAATACTTATAGGACATGTTCAGTAGGGTTGAAGTCACTCGAATGGTTACAAATACGTGCTTCTGGGAAAACAATGACTTCTTCAGCTGCAGGACGATGGGTTATGAGATTCAAACAACCAGGTTTCCTTAACGAGCAAACGCTTGCTTGCAAACGGTCAGATGGGTCACGTCTGACAGAGATTTTGCATTACGGGTTTTAGAAGCTGGAGGAGAAATAGACGTCTCCCGTCCAAATATGGTTTGGTGAATCGCCACCACTCGCACAGGTTCAGGTAGGCAATGGAAGTGAAAATAGACACATCTAATTTATTCACCCAGAAGAAATAATCATGCAGCTTTTATTCAGCGTCATATTACCATCACTTTCAGTGTTCAATCTACCGACCCCTCGTGGTGTGCTTTCAGTCAACTGGTTTTCAAGAAAGATCGGTGTTTCGTTCCATGTCCTTAGAGTTGTTCTCCATGCTTACCGATTTGAGTAGCAGACCAAGTTGACCGGTTTTAAGTCCTAGTTGGTCAATAATGTATTCAGTTGGTTTCAGATTGGGAGAACTAGCCTGTCATAAAAAAGACTCATGTCATACCGAGCACTAAGAAGAGGTCAACCAGGTCTGATCGATGCCAGCGTGTAGTAATAGCAGGAAGTGTGACATTTTCCGTGCTATTTGCTATTCAAAAAAAAGAGGTATCTTAAAATTTGCTGACATTCTTTGCTGTTAATATTCTTCCTGGGGGTAAGAATTCACTCTTCCGGTTTGTTCGTACTGCGCCCTGTTGTATCCCCTGAATCCAAAGGGAATTTAGTAAAATAGTTCGTGTATTGCAACGAGTAGACCAGTCGTGAGCATAAGTCGCATGGAAACAGAGGCTCGATTTGCAATCGAAGGCATTAATCATCATCATCAATAAGTCGACCTTAATCAGTCGATCATCTTAGCTAAACAGTCAAAGATTGGTCATGCAAGTCAGTAGAAAACGATACACGCGCACAAATGCGACAGTACATGCATCTAGTCGGTTCTCCGATGGACAGTACACACGACTGGCAGCATCCGTTTCTAGATTAGCTTGTCACGGTGACTGAAGCCAAAGGACACTTGTGCATAACACTGACCTCAAACGACTAGCAGTGCATCTCTTATAGTTCCACTGACGCACACCACGTAGCCAGAGTAAATCCGAAGGACAATGTCTAAGAGGCGTATGTGTGAATGTCATTATGGTCCAGTCGGCCAATGTTGTTTTACAAGTTGGCAGGCTAGTATGAAATTAAACCCCTATCTCCTTGAAACAAAATTTAAACCTATGCTGGAAAGAAGGATGTTGAAAATATGAGGCCAGAAGTAGTTCCATGCATGAGTACACAACTCTAGTCCAGATAAGATTAGGAATTGAAACAAAAACTTAAATTTCGACTGAGAACCAAAATACAGTGCACATGTAAGACTGAAGAAGAAAGGTGGACGGTTACAATGGTTCAAGTTTGTCAAGGAGAGGGGGAATTATCTACCAGGCGATGACGTTCGCTGGTTGTTAGGAATGAAGAAATATACACTTGACAATTAACGTACGTTTAAATTATTTGTTGTCTCTTCGTTGATGATGTATTGTGAATACGTTGATGACCTGATAATTGGAGACGACCAACCTATTCACAGTCGCATTCATCGCGACGCCACATAATCACTTCATCATGACCTATGTTACCTGCAGCCTTTTGCTCATAGCGCGCTTGAATTCAAGGCCACGCAAATGCTGCTCGTTGAGACCTCAGACGCGCGTCGGGATTATATTCCTTCAGGAAATCTGGTGCCAGACTACGTCTTCCTATGATCTAAGATCGACATTACAACAGGAAAGACTTATTGTTTAATATTCGAGTATCACAACTTCTGGTCACAAAGAATTCCTCTGACTGTTTTGAGCCACTCATAAAACAGCTTCTTCTGAATCCGTTCTTTAGTCATCCTACGGACTCATCCCAGCCAAAGAAGTTGGCTGAACATCACCATGGTTTGAATCCCCATTGTATCTACTCTCAGATGTGCCACAGTAGCCAAAACGACGTCCGATTGTCAATACCCAAGACGGTGTCTAAGTTTCATTATAATACAATAATATGAACTGCACCATTAGGTGATAGGCAGACCGTTTCACTTTTAGGCTGTTTTTCCCAAACTCATCTTTAAAAACGTTTGGAAGTAGAGCTAGTCTTTGCCACACGAGCTCGCACCGGGTTATGCACGAACAGATCTGTCGACAGATTACTACAATAAATGCAGATGTCCCTGCAACCAGCCAAAATATCTTCATTGATGATGATTCTAGAATTAAGTGCAACACCTTCGTCCAGAGAAGCCTGAAAAAAAGGAAATTTCCTAATGGTATTGACATTCCAGCTAAACTTGGATGGTACGGTCGCGAAAGCCACCCGTTAAAGTTCACCTTCGCTATGCGCAAATAGTGCATTATTATCGGCGAACGAAAGTATACGTATCGTCGAAGTACGTAGCCGGCTTGTGCACTGAAGCGTCGTGTTGTATTCAATTTCCACTACGTTCTCCGAGTTCTGATTAGCAACTATAACCTTTGCTATCAAATATGAACCAAACGGAGTTGATGCTAGAACACCATTCTGCTTCAAGTAAGTGAGAATGTCAAACCGAACAGAAGTCGATTCACACCATTCCACTTATGTCTACATACTCGCATGCAACATTGTGGTGAGACTGACAAACTTACTTGGACATTTAAACTTATCAAACACTGTTCGTAACGCCACACGGTTGAAGGTATCAGACGTTTTAATGAAACTTGAAAAAGGATCATTAAGTGATCGCTTACATTCACAACGCTTCTCTCGAATCTGTCGAACAGCACACACCATATCGACCGTATTGTGACTAGCACGGAATTAACATTGTTCCTCGAGAACATTGGTCTCCAAAATTTCTGCGTTAATTTCATTAGACATAATTTCTACTGGGGTCTTTTCAGCAAAACTCCTCAGGCTGATACACCAGGAACTATCAGTGCTTAGTTTTCTTCCTCTGCAATCTCAGGTAGAGTGAACCAATCAACTAGACCACCATGTACGAGTTCTCCTGGAGACTGTATTCCGCATTTATCCAAGAGACTTTTGTATCCTTGCTAAATCTGGGATGGGGGAACGTGATGTCTTGTTATTTGGTTGTGGCAAATTATTCACGGCCGATGGTAGCTGACCGGTTCAGAAGTCTACCAAAAGGCTTGTGAGAGACTTTCACAGTAAGACATGCCACAATCTCTCTACCCGTTTTTGAAATCGCAGTATCAAACGTCTTCATTCTCTTCTGGACAACTGCAATAGGTTTAGAGAAATGCTATCTTCATCCGGCTTGAGCTTGTTTGCTCATGACGACCCGTCTAGTTACTGTGATCAGTTGACGAGTCAGCTAAACTTCTGCTGCCTTTCGTAAAGTCTTATTTCGTGTAGACAGGTTCACCTCTCTGTGTCCCGGAAAACATCGAATGGAGAAATGAAAGTTCAATGAACGAAGAAATTGTTCATCTCATCAAAACAGCATGCA
>LUCH01001758.1:64115-77589 GCA_013368495.1 Paragonimus heterotremus
TCGCCTGTAACCGTTTTTAGTTGTATTTTCCTTTATAACTGTAACAGCCTAATGAGATTTTATCGAAAACGTATATTTACTGCACTCCGTGTTCTTTTTTACCTCTACTGCGACTTTTTCGTTAAAAATTGCCTTTGGTGACTTCAGATACCTCATTTTTCGGCACGTACATCCTTGATTCGAGTAACCCTAATCCATAGAATCCCGTCGTTAAAACATTCATTTCGTAGTCGATATTATGACATTGATTTTCAAGTTTGTATCAGAATCAGGTCATTATCAGAGATTCCGAAATCTCGGGTTGTGCATTGAACATCAGTCAGAAAACTGTCTTCGAAAAATTTTCATACGTGAGTTCAAATCCATTCAAGAGTTTAGTTGTACGAGTAGCTGCAATGTTGAAAACCAGTTGACCCTGTCAACCTCTCAGACACATGGTAGTTGGTCATGTCTACTTGGGTGGCATGACCCGTCATTCAACGGATCATATCTTTTCTAAGGGCACCTAATGGAAAGTAGAACCACGTCATGCACCTGAAGTGTTGCTATTCCACAAGTGCACAGTAACATTTTCAGCATACTGCATTAACCGAAAGTCTGACAACGTGAGAAAAGGCTGAAGAGTCGTTGGTATGGAGTTAAGCATACATATGTACCTTGATGAGGCGGATAATTTGAAAGTGGATTTGAAAGGGGAAGGATAAAAGGCGGAAAAGTATAATGAATCAAACAACCGACAGATTTTCGCAAAATCGAAAGCGAAGGTTTTGTTAAAACGAGTTAAAGTGAACAGTCACCACTGTTACGAAATTCTTCACGGTTCCGTAAAAACAATTCGAAATTTTTCGCTTAAGTACGGGGTTGCAGTATAAACAATGTATGCATGCATCCAGAAGACGGATTATTACATTATGTTGGACTCGGAATAACTCCGGAAGTAAACTAAAAATGTTTCCTAAACAATTCGCTCAGTTAAAGGAAACATGTCGACTTGTTGCTGACCGCAGCACACAAAGTTTTACAGATTGAACGTAAGTTAAACAGGTTGGGATGGTTGGGGAACGATGGATTGCGAATTTCTGAATACTGGAAATGTGTCTGTCAAATGTGTCTGTCAATAAAATACGTCTGTCAAATTTGTGAGATATGTACGAACACAACGCACATGCTTCATTCGGGTCCCATCGGTATATCTTCAGGAGAGACTAAAGACCTACCTTTCTACCATTCCAGTTTGTCCTGTCCGTTTCTATCACTCCCGCAATCCCTAGCCCTACAGTAACACTGAGCTCAGCCTAAAAACAAACGATCTTATCGCTAAGCCATAAACCATATTCTAACGAATATCGTCAAAATGATGAGATAGCGGACGTGAGACAGTCTTCAGCACGACCTAAAACCAGGAAGCTGAATATCAACAGAAAATTTCGTTTTATCGATATTAAAACAAACCTTAGAATGATCGGAAACCAACCACTGTTATGACGAATCAAATGCAACCTTCTAAGAGCATATATAGTTTAAATTATTCCAAGTACTAACAGACTTCCAGTTGAACATCACTCACAATTGATCTCAACTGTCGCATTCCCATGGACTTTACAGTCAGCCGCTTTCGAAAAGAAACGCTAGACTCGAGTTTCGCTCTCATTAGAGCTCGTCAGTAGTACATATCATCGCCACTGCCGGGACTTGAATTACGAACACGCTGTTCATGAGGCAACCGTGTGTTACCACTGCGCCACTGACCTCACACTAGGCACGATCGAATTATCCTATGTGAATGCTCAACCATTTTCGCTTGTGAGTAATGATTAATTGTGGGTGATGTTCGAATTGAAATTAACCAAATCCCCGACAACTCGTCAGTAATACTGACAGATTCTCCACAGCAGAGTGTGACACTGCGTTACCTGAGGTGGCGCACAATCTCTGATGCCAATGGCTTGTAATTAGTTCACCTTCACAAGTACTGGGATTTTGACATACGGGAAGTGTCGAAGATGTCCTCACTGTACTTCAGGTTTTGAATGCCGAATAAAAGTCAACAGTTAGTCTCGTTCGGCCGCTAACATATTTCCCAGTAGCTCAGCTTGAAATGCTCAAATAATGCTGATTCAACGAATGTTGGCTTGAACAGTCAGAATACAGTTGTTACACAAGCAAAACTTCAACAGACATACGTTACATTCTGTACCCAGTGGAAGGTAAAGTTGGTTATTACATTAACAGCAAAGGAAATCCTTATCAATTAATGCAACAGGCAAGCTCAGCCTAGCTGTAAATAAACGAATCTATTGACTATATCAGCGATTAATATTTCTGGTTCGTAAACATTTAACTGTTGAAATTAGCCTTGAAGCCAACAACTGCCCTCGAAAACTTGTGCACAAACAGCATGGTTACAAGAAGGCTGAGCCATCAGACGATCCATGATGCCAGTGATGATGTTCGTGCATCACAGGACTGCTGTCTCCTTCGTCTAGTATCATAACCAAGTTCGACGAAAATCGAGAGACCTAACGAATCAAATAGAAACGAAAGGAGTTCATAGAAAGGATAGCGGTAGAAACAGAAGTGGAGGGTTTCAGAGAGACGAAATGTACGGTCGGTAACCTGTAAATCAGTTCGGAGTCTGATGAAAAACATAGCTACCACTGGTTGCGTTTATGATATGCAAAGAATAGGTCAACCATGCACATCAACAGATAACTAGCCAACTACTGATGTTTTGAGACCTTGGGCTAATTCCAACACAGGATCTATAGGGGCTGTTCACAAACACTAGAGGGACTCAAATTGGGCATAATCTCGAAATGCAGTGCAATCTGCTAGAGTATATCGCAACATGTGATATCGTCATGCCTAAGGAGAGTGTTTCTGTTCAATCAAAATCGCGGGGAACATGTTGGGAACCTCTTTTGAATTTATGACTTATGTACTAGTGTAAGAAGGACAAGTGATCGCATCATGCCACTCACACTACTATTCAGTAGTGTGGCATGATCATGTATTTGGATAGTGAAGTAACGCGGGTGAATACAAGAAGAAACACTGGAGGGCACCCCAACATGAAATAGTTTATATTCCGTACATGAAGTGAGTATTGGCAATTGTAACAAACGTGACCTCCCTGGATCAGTGTCATATGCAAATGAGTGTGTTCATTAATTGTGGTGTTAAGGCGTGTTGATTTTCGAATAAGCATTCCTCAAGCCGTTCGCTTTCTTGGCTCTCATTCCTCTATCTTTGCATGACGGTGATTTCAAGCTGCTAGTAGAACGGCGCATCTCCCGTGGTAATTACCATACAATTAGAGGATTCTGTCGGTTCTGAGTTAAGTACAGAATCTGATAAAACATACTGAAAGTTACTGTCTCACTTAATTAAGGTTTTGGTTCGTGTGTACCGGAACACCATACACTGGATATTTTGGTACGTGACGCGATTGTTATTGCTCACTGATACGCGTTTATCAGATGCAATATCTAGAGTTAGGGCGGAAGATTTACAAAGCTGTAAACGGCATCGATAAGCGTACATCGGTGAGTTCCAGTAATGCCATGTGGTTCCAGCATGATAAATTCGTCCAGACTAGGTTGTGCGTAGCTGCTGTCCGGCAAACTGAACTGAACAGAGAAGAATATGATCTAACACAACTCAACATAATCAGAGTCAGGTAGATACACGGTTGGCAGCATCCTGTTTGCATTAGCCTGTCACAACAGTTGGAGAGCGCCTGTCACCACAAGTGGCTGGTGTTGTACCACTTGTGGTTCTACTCACACACCCCGTGTCCGGTGTAAACTTGAAGAAATAAGACCAAAAGATACGTGAGTGAGGTCTTCGTGTACAGCCGGTCAATGTTGGTTAGCCAATTCATATGCTAGCTCGAAACTAAAACCCTATCTCACGAGAACCAAACCGGCAGATACTCTAATTGTAAGACATAGCTGGGGAGAAAAGTATTGGAAAGTTAATGCAAGTATTTCAGTATACGAGAACACGTTGTTGCACTCTACAGAGGGTATGGAGTAAAAGCGAAAAGCAAGGATGGACTGGAGGAAAACAGACAAAAACATTCACCATAGAGTACACCAACAAAGTTGTAGAGAAGGAAGGGCAGATGGCCACAGACACTCTGGTTCCTGAAAAGGGGAGCAGTTGAATTCCAATAAACGGTATTGGTTGGTTTACGTGAACGAGAAAAAAACGGATATAACTGATATAACCTACTTGATCTTAACGCACTCGTTGTCTCTTGGCCGACGGTGTACTTAGTACGTTGATGACCTACCAATCGCAAACGACCAGCGCATTCGCGGCTTCACACTTCGCAACACCATAGACATGTTACCGTGACCTACGGTACCGATAGTTCCCTTGCGTACAGCGTGCCTTCGTTCACGGCTGCGCAATTGCTGCTCAGTGAACTTACGGAGGTCCGTTCGGATCATATTTATCCAGACAGTCCAAATCAACGCTAACTCTTTCCGACATCTAAAATATATGTTGCAACGCGAAAGACCTACGTGGATAACATCCTGGTATCTCAGCTTTTAACCACCAGGATTTCGCTTACCTGATTTCGGTTGTCCGTACAGCAGCTGCCTTGAAATACGATCATCATCCATCCGACGGTTGTGACCTAAAACGGCAGGCACACACACAGACAGACCAAATTAGTCACCCCAGAGCTTACAAGTCCCACCTCTCTTCGGTGACATCAAGGTATCGGTCCTAAATCACCATCAGAAATATCTACACTTACAACCTGTGCAGTCCTAGAGTAGTCAGTTTCCGAACAAGCAGGATACTCATAAGCAGTGGGTTGTGCCCCTGACTACCACCCCCGTTCGATCAGTGCTCACGTGTATCAGTATGCTATCCTAGGTCGTAATCATCTAACAAAAAACTGCATGAAACGAATGTTTTGTGTCTATCCAAATCGGGTTTCCAGAGGACAAAGCACCTCAATCTAGACAACATTTTCGAACGAGCTATTCACGCGGATCTTGACAACGCAACAAGTTGCCTTCATCACGGATAAAATGGTCAAAGAAGACATGTGGATGGGAAATGCAATGACGCGGCTCAGCGACGAGGCCACAGAATTGAGAGGAGCCAAGCGACCCTTATTTTTTTTCACAGAATAGCTATAAAACGTCATGTCAGATTCCGCAAATGGTACGACGAACCTGAGATTTTGTGAGAAAAATTGTTAGGTTTCGATCAGCCTTCTGGTGATTTGCAAAACTGTTTCGTTGATAAATGCAGCCTTTTAGTAACTAACGTTCAGTGGGAAAACTATCTTGATTGCACAATTCGTTGGGGGAATTACTGTATCTTTACTGTCTTTGCTCTGCACTCACTGGCGCATGCTGGTTCTCAACTCAGCATCGCATTTCAAACGTTGAACTGCAGTTCAACGTTTGAAATGGGATGTTATAACCATGGCTACAGAGACGTATGTGAGCAGCAGGTGTTATCGATCGCGGTCCGTGGTGGCCAAAACACTGAGTTGATGGGGCCGAGTTGCTTGACTGGAAATGCGCGTACACCCCACCCTCCTACGCGCAGTCAGTTAGTTTGGCTGTGGTTTCAGAGGTATGTTACGCTCTTTCGTTTACCCGACTCGGTTAGGGGGCGTGACTGTTGAGTAGGCCCGTTTGATTTGGATTCCGGGTTTTTCTGTCCGGCGCATATATCGAGGGGGCATGGTAGATTCAGCGCTTTGCAGCGCGATGTGGCCGACCCATCTGAGCCAAGTCTGAAAGCAATATTAGCGTCATTTCGTCAAGAAACTACCAGACTTTAGAACTTTAACAATCAACAAAATTTGGAAGAGACCCAACTGCGAGAAATTTGGGTGTCGGCTGAATTCGAACCAGCGACAGCAACACCATGCCTAGACGCGGTATAGGTTCTGCCAAATGAACTACAAAGGCACACCGGAAGCTCAGAAGTTTGCACCTAATTACCCACCTAACCGACATTGTCATATGGAATCCACCGAATGATCCAACCGATTGACTGTCCAGGCAGGATTTCTCGGTCAGTTCACGGTGTGGCTTCGTAAATCAGCTGGAAGAGCATTTGCCGCGTTTGGGCATGTTTCTTCTATCGCTGTTTCGAATCCAGCCGATGTCCAGAATTTTTTAATTGTGCCTCTTCGGAATTGCCAGATCTGCCAAACTACTTATTAGTAATACAATGCAGATACTCATCGGTAGCGTTCGTTGATTTCAGCGTGAACTGATCGGAAAACTCAGCTTGGGTAGACAATCGGCTGGATCATTTGGTGGATTACATATGACGCAATTGTTTGAGTGGGTAACTAGGTGCAAATGAGAAATTTCTGAGCTTCCGCAATGGCTTCGTAGCTCAGCTGATAGAGCACTTGTCGCGTTTGGGCATGTTGTTAATGTCACTGGTTCGAATCCAGCCGAAATACAGACTTTTCGCAATTGGATCTCTTCTAAATTATCACATTTGTCAAGTTACATTCCAGTAACTAACACAATGTTACATAAGCCTAAAAACTGAAGATAGTCTAAGCGACTAACTGATCCCTATGACGTCAGTCGACGAAATGGTTCCGGGGGAAACATTCATTGCAACAGTGGCTCAACTGAGTGCAGTGCGACCATTCAAATGCAATCAGTGCACAGTAAGAAGCGATCAGTTATAGTGACCAATGTTGTGGGCAGCGCAAACAAGTACTGAGATGAACACACAACCATCGGTTTGCATGCAAACACAGCCAATACAAAAGCATGTCAAAAGTGCGCCGCTAGCGAATGCATCGTCTGTCCTACCGCCAGTTGGACCTGCCATCCTAAAAGTGATCGATCAGGTCAGGCTAACGTATGGAAAGATACTGGGGTGCGTTCAAAGTGGACCTTGATCCATACACGGATGCACTATGTCGTTCAGTGTGTGGATTACCGGAACTCCTTTAGCCTCTCTTCTAGGTGACCTTGGAAGCACGTGATCCAGGTGGCATGGCATCGTTTTGCAGTTCTGCGGTTTGCTCTGTGTGGTTCGTCCAATGGTACTTGTGATGGTTGTCATGATTTCTGGAGCTGGATACAATGACAAGATCAGAGTTGTGAACATACATACCCTTAATATGCGTTTCAAATTAGTCCACTGTCTGGTCCCGTTCAGCGAGAACCTATTATTGTAAACCTCTTTGGTGCAACTCCAGTCTAGCGTGAATACGACGACAAATCATTGGGTCTTCAGGAATACTGCAAGTGGCTAGCAAGATTTCGGTTGACAGATAGGGTGCGCACACACAGGAGACACCAAGTTGTTTCGCTAACATATGTTCCACTAATTTCGCAACTTGCATGGTCGGACAGTTGGACAAAGAATGACAAGGTGAGATCGTAACACGTCTGGTTACGTTTGAGTTGACGAGGTTTGTAAACTCGGCGTTGTCAGGTAAAGTGTCATTGGCGGTCATAGTAACTGCCGTAGATTAGCCGTCGCCACGGTTGAACGTGGATTAATTAGTGATGGCCGACGTTTTGCACGCTTTGAGCATAAATTCGGTCAGGTTGACAAAGCCAGTGGACTGATAAAAACGAATGGATTCATCTCTGAAGTGTCTGCAGTCGCCTCCTTGTTGATAGCGTTTTGATTTACTTGCAAGAGTGCACTTCACTCCTCTGTTCGGTAAAGGCCACCATACTTAGAGTTTTCACAATTCCTGTGAAGTCGTTTTGAAGTTCGTTAAGGATAGACGGTTCCAGTAGCATCTGAATCACACACATCCGTTTTAAAAAATTGGGTTGTTCTAACTTAGAAAGTTGTTCTTTTATTGGATGCTTATTTCTTTCCAAACTACATGCACGTATGACTTAACTATGGTTATGAAGGCGTCTTTCTCAGTTCCTCGAACTGTATCACTTGACGTGATGAGAGAATGCTCCGATCGTCGCAATTGGTTAACAAGTTTTCAGGAGTTGGTTTTCTAGAAGATGGCTCCGGTGATTTTGATAGACCTAATAAATCAGCAGTGTTTTTTGTATCGTCCAGTGGAGTACTGAATTTCATAGTCAAGGTGGGAAAGTATGGTGATCAACGCACCAAAAGTAGCAAGTTCATTTGTTGTATCGCTTTGTATCAGCTCAATAACGAACTCATTTAGTTATGGTTCGCAAAAATTATTAAGCATCCTCCTAAAAGGCATTGATGGGAGCGTTTAACACTAAGTTTTCTGAACAAGCTATGATTAATTTCTCATCGTTGTTGTTAATGTCCAAGAGCAACAGGAAATGGACATTTCTAGACTAACTGGAAATGTGTGGAATAGTATGTAATGGTTGTATTAAAACCAATAATGAAGTAAACATTTGCTTAGAAGTATCAACATCAATCCCATCAGTCGTTGTTCATCGCCAAGTGTCGCCATTTTGTGAAAGACAATAAAAAAGGTGATCATTAGTCGTTGTAAGAGGTACAAATCAGAAAACCTAGGCCACCATTCTCGAAAAAAAATGAAACACGTCCATGTTTACGCACGATGGCACAATAAGTAGAACGCCACTTAATTCTGCTCTTAGTTGTAAACTTCCTTTTGACAGTCTAAATCCGAAGCACCCAACACCGACAAAGGAGCTGTGTCTGATCGGTCATTTTAAGGTCATGCTCTACTGTAACCGCAAACGACGCTTGGTCTGACGATTCGTCTGGGGCGCAAACTCCCGTAAAGAGCATATCAAAAATCAAACTACAAACGCGTACACTCATTTGCAAGTCAGGCATGCATTCATATACATAATTGTCATTCGTCTTAGTAGAACTTCTGCCATAACGCGTACACACTATTCCGATAGTCTATTCTTGTCCGTCGTCTTCCTGGCGTTTGGAGCTTGCTCTTTTGTTCCTGAATGTCGCATGTGAGTAATATACTACTCGAGAGTATTATACTACTCACAACGAAACTGCCTGTCACAATACTACGTAGATAAATGCTGGTCGGTATAAATTTTGGTATAGGGCTTATCCTTAAAGTATGCACAACTAGTCAGTACGTTCATAAAAGCAGAGTTAAGAAGGTGCTTAAAATGACCGAAACGGGGTCACTTTCGAATGGAAAGCGGATGTAATGAAACAACCCTATTGGAGTATGTGCTGATCATGGCGCAGGTGCGTTTTTTGTAAAGTTAAACCAATCGATATGCGCCGGTCAACCTCACTTTCGTAAAACGTCCGCCTCTTGATAAGCATGAGTACATACTCTCAAGTTTTGATAGAGTTCACCAAGTTAACTATAACGCAGGACTGACTGCTATTTCATAAACTGCACAAATCCTCATTGTACGGTGACTTTTCGACTCAGGTGCTCACAAAGCAGACCAGCCTGAATAGTGAACAAGTAAGACTGCATATTCTTCTTTTTGATGTCAGCGTACTTCTATGTCTACCGTGTTCTGAAGTGTTTTTGATAAAGTCCGAGACCTCCAGAACTTTGGTATTGTTTACAGTAACAGTGCTAGAAGCATAGTGTACTTTCGAGACGCTCCCAACCTCGGATGAGCACCCAAAACTAGATAATCCTGATTGAGCCTCAAATGTATCAAAATCGCCAGGATACGGAAAGAGGCTCAACCCAATTTTCTTCAGTCAACTGAACATGAGAACGGATCATAAAGCTGCCAAGGAACATATGGGCAAAGAAAGCGCAGGTAGCTTCTACTGTATGGTAGGCAAAAGACTGCCAATGAATCGTGGTTGAAAACAGCCATCGAAATCGTGGGAAGGCGTTATTCAATCGCAGAAGTATTATGACAGGTACACACATACAAACAAACAAGGCGTTTTTACTTACAAATCGGTAAGTCGAGAAACATCAAGCATAGTGCACTTAGTACATCATCACCACAGTTTCTTAATTCATTCACTGTGCGCCCGACCAAACAATGGCCAGTAGGTTCTCAATCCACACAGAATCACGCTGTCTTCAATCTGACTTAGTGATGTGAGCCAAGATACGCGGACGACACAAGGATTATTATTCGAAAAAGCAACACATGGGTTCAGCGCTTAAACCGGACCACAAACAAAAACACTCATTTGTATACAGTACTCGCCCCAGATCGTCCCGTCTGTCACAGACGCCAGACGTAGCATGGACCATTTTGGGCGATGCTGCACCCCGATATTTCTTCCTGTGTTTTACCTGCGGTTAATTCGATGTCAAAATATATGCCCTGTTCCTACTACTGAATAGTAGTCGTATGAGTAGTGTATCACCATCGATCCTCCCCACTACACTAGGTGTCAGGTAGGTGTAGGGAATGTTCAAACTTAGTGAACAGAAAATCGACCCTTAGCAGTTTCACATCGGTGGAAGAAAAAAACATTGCAACACTGTTTGAAATGATCAAGAAGTCTACTAACCGAAAAGATGAGATCTGTTTCTGAATAAACAAGGTGATTTTCATCTTTGGTAGCAGTAGCGCTGGCCTTCCCTTGGAAGCCAGAATATGTAACGGCAACCGTATATATATATATATATATATATATATATATATATATATAGTTACTCATCGGTTTGTGGAACTCTCCAGTTCGTAACCAGAGAGTACATCTGCAAAGGAGTAATCGTCTCATATTCCACATTCGCTGACTGATTTCACTGACTCCATCATTGATTCATTCACTGAGTTTGCACTATTGAAAGGACAGGTTTATTGATCATACTTCATTCTGAACCTTCCATAGACTGTATATTGTGGTCTTAGTTGAATTATATGAGGTGAGTTGACTGTTATTGATTCACACACTCTAATTTCATTGGAATGTCCTGATCTACCGTATTGTTTTTTCTGACGTACAGCTGAGAGTCAGACTGATATAAATTGTTATGTAAACGGTTGGATGACGAACAGCAGAAAACGGCTTGCAAGCTAGGCCACTTATATTTGATAAACTCGTAAAGGTATGTCATCGGATCAGTACTTAGGTATAGCGTGAACCACATGCTTAAACCGACTGGGTTATGCAAGGTTGGTAAACCGGTTGAGGTCATTTCGACCGTGCTGTTCCTCAATTCATTTGCGATTTATGAGCATAAAAAGGAGCTGTTCAATGTCTCTAGGCTCTTTATATCAGTAACCAATTTATCTGGACACCAGACACACTGTTATCCTATTTGGTTTGCAGTCTATCTCGTTGAAACCTACGATCTTTATCAGTGGTCAGTGCGTAATTTTTTAGTCTAAAGGTGTGTGTTGACCTGGTAAGGAAGTCTTGATAACATACGTTCGTCAATTTATCTTTCTGATGAAACCGTGGGAATATTAGGATGCTCGTGTGTAAGAGTTCATCGTTTCACATATGCAGGCAGCAATCTGAAAATAATATATCATAGTTCAGTTGTGTAATTACTGTATAATTGCAATCGTGTGCGGGTGCGTTGAGATCAAACAGTGTATTCGATGCGATCAATTAGATATGCTGGTTTGAGATTCAGCTATCTGAACACAATGGTTAATCCATATAAGAAAGCTTTCCACAGACTGTTGAAAGAACCACATACCAGGTCTGATTGGCTATCAAATAGGAAGGACACGGAACGTAACCAAAATACACAGCAGGGCTTCATGACCTGTGGAAAGAACTAGTAACTGAACTTTCAGATGCAAAGTCGAGGGACACTAAATTGATTTCTCTTTTGACTAGTAGAACTAATACGAAATTTCAGTTAGATCTTACTCTCATTTAAAAGTTGGGTCTTTTGACTGTTTTGTACAAAACCATTTCTAGAAGCTCTCACTATCTATTGTTCACTCAACGAATGCTAAATGAATTCCACTGTGTCACGTAATTGAAAGAGGCTGTGTGCTGAAACTCTGTCGCACCTCCTGATATCCGAGATACCTGATTGTTTAACTCGCAAGTTTTATCGAAACCGATCACCTTAAACCTGCAAAAGGTCTCTTTTTTTGGTTGGACGCTGGACATTACAGGGATTGACACCTGATTGTTACAGCCCCACACATATAAGTTCCAGAACCCTGCCCTATCAGCTAACTGATTAGTGGTCTCATGGGTCACTTGTTCGTCCGGTGTACGTATGTGTGGATAGAAGCCTGTCTGTTGTAACTCATCGACTGCTGAAGTCACGTCGTTCTATGGGAACCGGTCTGGCCAGAAGGTTGTGGAAACACTTGTCCTAACTAGTTTATAGGATAGTTTTAAACAGATGAACGCGAGCACCGTTTACGCTCTGCTTATTTGGCACGGTATGCAATGTCGCGTACAAAAATCGGAGACTTTACACCGCCCAGCGCACTAGATAGCGAGGACATTAATGTGCCGTGTAAATGTGAAAACCTCAGTTTCCGGAGGTGCCGGTTGTAGACGACAACTTGTTATGGTAACACGTCCATCAGCCGGAACGCAGAACTAAAGGTCAGTCAACAATTTACTGGTCACTGTGATGTTGTCAACAACAATAGCCCTTCGTACTTCAACATGGTTGGTACACTGTTATTTCACGCCTCATAACCAATCGTTTTACATACGAACACCAATAGGCATAGGAAATATCGAACCACATTCCAGTCACTTGAATGTGGACACAGAAGACACAGATCACAAAATGAATTTATTTCGCGCAAGCTTATCAGTAGCATATGTGTGACTAACATGAAAACAAAGACAAACTGAACATATTAGTGCATATTAATCGTGAGTTATTCTCAGAGCTAAACCTATAGTAAGCTGTCTTAAACTGTCAGAGGTTTTTGGGTCAGCTGCACACAACTGATCAATAGGGCTTCACAGTATTCCAGAAACTGAGTTGTTAGCTGTCGTCAGATGAATAAACGACGAAGCAACCCCACTGTTATGACTTTTGATCAATGGATGATTTGTGGTGCAATACAGTATTTCGTCCTCATTGAGGGTCACTCAACGGCAGGTGGACAAACGTGTTAACCTAGCTAACCAAAGTGTGAGAAGCCTGAACTTGCTGGTTACTTTCGACATTCCGCTGGTTTTCTATATCAGACATTCGGCTCAGCTACCGTTTGTCACATGATTTTGTTAAGTGAACACGGTTGAACAATATACACTGCGAATTCACATCTAAACACCCAGATAACTAAACTCCTCATTATGTATTCATTCAACAATGCACGTCGTGTGTTGTTGAGGCTCTTGATAAGGCAGCTAGTCATTCGCAAAAATTGTGAGGTGACTGAGCAATGAAGTGACGGCATTCTTGACTGCTTCGTCCGTTAAAAGTGGGAGGAAGTGGTTCTCAAGTTGGTAAACATGTGATCATATTCACCGTTGATTGGAATTGATTTCGGAAGGAGCAACGTGTTACCGTCATCTACACGC
Source organism: Paragonimus heterotremus (assembly GCA_013368495.1). NCBI lineage: Eukaryota > Metazoa > Platyhelminthes > Trematoda > Plagiorchiida > Troglotrematidae > Paragonimus > Paragonimus heterotremus. The sequence goes on from LUCH01001758.1 coordinate 77,481, forward strand.
CCACATTTATAAGAATATTTGTTCCTCAGTTCGTTTCTTAACTACATGGGAAGGCTATTTATCATTGTGGTTTGAAGCTTCTGCATATTTTGACTACTTATTCGACTCT